>NNCB01001521.1:0-10489 GCA_002317545.1 Scenedesmus quadricauda | reverse complement strand
GGGGCAATCATGAGGAATGTTTCCTCGCGGCGTTGACGGGCGATGTCCGCCGTTTGCGTTATTTCATGCGCATCGGAGGGGAGGCAACGGTCCAAAGCTATTGGAACGGCGATACCAGTCTCGCCGACGCGACGTTCGAAGAGGTCGCGGAAAAATTGCCGCCGATGGTTCCGCAGGCGCATGTCGATTTTCTCGGCAATGGCGAACCACCCCAGGGCAGCGCAGAGGGCAGGAGTTTGCCTCACCTTCAGAGGCGGAGGCGCCGTGGGCAGCAGCGTCTGCTGTGCCGGGCGCCGAGCAGGACGGCGCGGCGGCGGCGGCGCACGCCGAGGCGCGCAGCGCAGGCGGGGCCGCCTCGCCGGAGGCGGCGGAGGCGGCTGCGAGCCGCCGGCAGGTGGCGCGGCCGGCGACTCATCGGCGATCGCACGACGAATATTCGGGGACCGAAGGCTTGCTGACGATCGAGGATCTGGTCGAGGAAATCGTCGGCGAGATCGAGGACGAGCATGACGACGAACCGACCGCGCTCCGGTTCGTCCCGGCGCGAGCGACGCAGCTGCGTCGGAGCTGGCGGCGCGCCGGGGGCCGACGTCGCCGAGGCGGTCGACCCCGACTGGGCCGGGACGTCGCAGGGGCGCAGGCGCTTGCCGGAGCAGGGCGGTGATGCGGATGCGCCGGCAGGACGCGGTCTGTGGCCGCGGAAGGCGCGGCGAGCCGAGGTGCGGAAGAGCAGTGGTGGGAGCCCAGCGACTCGCAGGCCGCGTGGGCGGCCGAGGCTGCCTTCGAGGCGGAGGCCCCGTTTGCGTCGGCGGAGGTCGCGGCCACCGTAGTGCAGCGGATTGCCTCTCAGGGGTCATCTGCAGGGGGCGCGTCGGCGCCGGCGACAGCACCGGAGCCGGCGCGAGGGCCCGAGCCGTCCCAGCCGCACGCGGGCGCGGCGGCCCGTTGCTGATATCCAAGCGATCGGAGCCCGGACCGGTCACGCCAGGGCCGATGCTGGCTCCAGAATGGGGCAAGGCGGCTGCGGGCGAGGAGGTCGGGGACGCAGATGGTCTGCGGCCCTCACAGCAGTCCAGTTTGGGGCAGGCGGTCGAGGCGGCGGCCGACGCGCTGACTCAGCGCAGGGCCACGAGCGTCGAGCAGCTCCGGTGCCGACGCGAAGGCCGCATTCTTCTTCCTGCAGCAGGCCGGGCGGACGCTGGCCGACGGCGGGGAAGGGTGGTTTGAGCTGGAGGGGGCCCAGCGGCCCGGCTTCGAGGCGGCAACCGAAACGGGGGATCGCTAGGAGCACGGTTTTCGCGCAGCGGATCGAGCGCGGGGTTCGGCATCCGGTTGGTGTATGACGCGGCAAACCAGCGCGTGCTGATCGCCGAAGCCTATGAAACCGCTCCCGCCTTTGCGGCGGGGATCGACCGCGGCACAGCGATTGTCGGCATCGGGACCAACAGCGGCAACATCCGCACCATCGCCAATATCGTCGCGTCCGAGGGGACGGCGGGGATCACCAACGCGCGTGGCCGTCCGAACGACCCCGGCGTGACCCGCGTGTGCGTCGACGATGCGCCGCCGCAGCGGCCGGCTGAGTGTCGCCAAGGCCGATTATGCGCTCGACCCGATTTCGGATGGCGGCGGTGTGTAGGGTCATGACCTTGCCCCTGCTGTGCGCGACGGCGTCTGGGAGGAGCAGCGCCGCGCGCTGCAAAGGCGAGCAGCAAAGGCCCCACAGGGCTTTGCCAGGCGAGCTGACATGCGTCATGTGCTCGTGGCGAGGCGCGGCAGGCTTGGCCGCTCGGCGGATGCCACGATCCATTGCAGGTAGTGACGAACTTTGGGCCGCTATGTATCAATGAGATTTATCGACAATGGGACCAATTGTTCAAACAACGCATCTAGTATGTACTGGTGCTCCACCGGTAATTATTATGTATCTTCTATGCTTTTTTCGTCGTACAGTTCAACATTTATTTTTTGGGTGTGCACCTTGTCGTCGAGGGGCGCGGTCACCTTGTTCGACGTCCAACTCGTTGGCCCGTCGATCCGGTCGACCTTTACGGCGACGCCGAGTCCTCCCACTTCCATGCCGCGAGTATGGCAAGTTGGGGAGAATGTGAAAGCCTGCCATATCGGCCGAATCTATGGTTCCCAGACGTGCGCCATGCCTGGACCGTGCAGATGCGGGGAAGGACTGCCAGTCATGGCTGAAAGCGCGCCATCGCGCCGCGCGCATAGACCCTGCGGAAGCCTCAAGGGGCTCGCCACGGGTGGCATTGCAATACGCAGGTTCGTGAAGAACAAACCGGTGGCATCAGCCTCGATGATTGGGCTCGCCGCTCACCTTGCCCACGACGCTCCATCAGCTGCACAATGCCGAGCGGTGGGATCGGTGTTGCACCATCTGCTCTGCCAGCAATCGCTGCTCGCGTCGGCGTCGTCGCGTCGCTCTATTGCGGGGATATCTCGCCCCCGAATTCCGTGTCACCGCGTCGCAGCTCTCGGCGCTGATCAACGGCTTCGCCACGATCCTGCTTTTCGCCTTTTTACCTCACCTCTGCGGGATGAGTAAAGCTCGCACTCCGTTCGCACGCGCAACGCCGCTGACTTCCTTGGCAGTCTCAGCGTCACGATCGATGAAGCGCATCGTCGCATAGGTTGTGCCATCGCGCTCGGTATCACCACCTTCGATTTCATCGGCCAGGCAGCACAAGTTGCGAATTCCTTGCGATCGCGTCACCGGCCACGCAAAGCCACGGCTCCAAGTCACCATGCGATCAGACCTTATCTCTTGAGCGCTGCGGGACATGGTCGTCGCGCCGCACGGGCCGTTATTGCCAGCGTCTCTATCGCCCTTGCCCGCGTCGGGCAAGCACGGCACATCGCGCCGCCGCCCGAGTTCTGCTCAGAATCGCGCGCGACTGTGACGGCGGCGAGCAACCAGTCGGGGCCGTTTGACTGTAATAATTTTCGGCCTGGACAATACTCAGTGGCAATCCGGTGAGTCATCCTGCGCGTAGGGGCGCCTGGGTGGTGACTTGGGGCGCACGCGCCGCGTGCAGTTCACCGTGGGTGACCAGCGAGCCGGCCTAGCCACCCTTCAGCTGCTACCGGGGCTGAAGGTGGGGAAGCCTTCAACTGCAGGCCGCCTCGAAACCGGCCGTGGAGCAACGCGGCGCCACGCCTGACCCGTGGGCATCGCCGCCCCCCCCCGGCGAGATCCAGCTTCTCAACGGACCATCTTGCGAGCCCCTGCATGAACGCCCTCCTCAACGCCCTGCAGGAAACCCCAAATCCGATTGCCCTCGATGGTCACCTCGCCCAGATGCCCGCCGCCGCATGTTATGCCCTGCCGCGCCGCCGCGGTGGCCGGCATCGCGTGCGCCCGGAACCATTGGTCGACATTTCGGTGGCGCGCACGCAGCCGGTTGTCGGTCGCCATCACATAGGCGACCGCCATCAGGCGTTCGGCAAAGCCGTCGACGTGTCCAGAACAGCGTTCGTTCGCGACCTCATGGCAAACTCGCAGGTCGGCTGGGCTCACCTCGACTGGGCGCTCGCACGGCATCGAAAAAGGAACTGACGCCCGGAAGCAGGCAGCTGTCTATCACGGTGGGGGCAGGGGCGCCGCAGGCGTTGCTTGCGGCCAGCTGGTGCGAAGGCGGCTTCTTTCAGTGCCGTCGCGGGCGTCGTGGCGGCAGCCAGCGCTGTGCCTGCAGGCTTGGGGCAGGGCCAAGCGTAGCGCTGCTCGCCAGTCAGGACGTCCGAAGCCGCCGCGGCCGGCGTCCGGTTTCCCGGCACAATGACGGCCAGGCGCCTGCGCAAGAGCGCGAGCTTGCCCCGCCCTTATCCCGCTCCTCTTACCGTTGCCAAATCGCCCACGGATGTGCGAACTTGACCCACACAGGCTGATGGCAGCTCTGTCAAGGCGGCCACCCTCAACCCCGCTACTGACAACTACAACTGGGTGCATGGGGACGGCTCATGGGACGGCATCGTGGCAGTCCAGGCGCAGTCCGCGGCGGCGTTCACGCTTACGGAGCTCGGGGTGCAGTCCGGGCCCTGCCTGGAGTGGGCAACTGTGGACAGGGGGCCGTTAAGGACGTCGGGGTTGTCAGGTGATTACCCGGACTGGACTCTGTGAGGCTGGCAGTCCAACACCTTGGACCAGCCGTGGCTGACGTCGTTGTGGACATGTAGCACCATGCCGCCTGCGAGCCCATGGACGGCTCTGGGTCATGGCGTAGAGCGGCGCCCTGCTCAGGTGCCGAACGGTGTGAACTTGGTGACGCCGCGAACGGTTGCGCAGGAAGCTCTGCTCCTCGCCGCCGGTCGGGGTGGTACGGCTGATGAATCGAGATCCGCCGTCCTGCAGGCCGTAATTGGCGTGCGCCGCCTTGACCAGCCCTTGAAATAATCAGCCTGGCCTACCCTGCCAGCACGGCGCAATCCTGCTGCACGCCCCCACCCAGGCCGCCCGGTACCCAAGTGCCGTAACGCTGAGGCTTGCGCAGTCCCTGCCCCCACAAGCGCTCGCCACGGGCCGTGACTTGGACCTTGTTGGATCAACAGACAAAAGCATGGACCTCGATGTAGCAGTCGTTGGCGTCGGCTTCGCCGGCGAGCAGCGCCTTGATCTTGTCTTCCTCGGCGCACATATCTGCCCCGTCTGCGCCTGATCACGCCAGCCCCTGGACCCCAAGGTAGATCCCCGCTTCATCAAGCAGAATATTTCACATACCGAGTCCCGGCGACTCCTGTGTGGTCCGAGCACGAGATCACTGACAAGACCGGTTATGAAGGTTTACAACGGTGATGGCATCCTGCTGCCGGCAGTGCTTTCAAATTTATGCGATACAGGCTTGTAGTTGAAAAGTGTCTGAACAATTCTTCCCTTCTACGAGTTGGCAAGCATTCCGTTTCCGAAAACGGACAGACTTTTTCAATAAACGCTAAGCACAGCTCTGCATGTTGCATACAGGTAGATGAAGGTCTCATTTCTACAAAAACCCAGTCGCGCTGCGACTACCTTTTTGTAATCTGTGAAGACGACAGCAAAAAGTACCTATTTGTGGAGCTAAAAGGGGGCGGTCGAAGATCCCGGAGAAGATGGTGCGTCGGCAAACGTAGAACTTGCCCCGGCCTACCCACTAACCGGTACTTGTACCTCACTCTGCCTCCAGCCTGTCTGCGCATTCCTCTTCAGCCAGCAACCCTGGGACATGATACGACTATGTAGGACTCTTAAAATCGCTTGCTTGTGAGCGGTCATTTTGATACCGCTTCTGCTCTTCATGGCCGGGCCCCCCCCCCTCCATCAGCACATATACGACATATACGAGCATATCCCCACGACACATAAACATGAGCCTGTTCCACGCTTTATCTGTGCGCCAGTTGATACCGCTTTTGGAAACCTGGATACCAGCGTAAAGTCCTGGGCAGAGGTTGATTACCTCATGAATACGTCGCGACTAATGACTGCATCAAGCATCCTTTAAGGTGGCATCACACGGCTGTTGGCGAAGGAGACTCACCTGGCCCGGCACCCGAGCTCTTCACCCTGCCCTGTGCACACATGTTCATACTGCGCCCACTTCAATAATAAAGGCTGCATACATAGTCGCCGGATCTGTTGTCGCGCATTCCGCTGTTCAGCAGGCCGGCCCAATTGCCGTTCGGACGATATATAGCCCGTCATATCGGTGACGGAGCTACCCTCGATCTCCATGGTGCCGTCCTGATCGACCACGCGGGCCGCCATCATCGGCTTGTGATTCTCGTCCGGGTCCCTGTCGTGAACGACAAGGTGCAGGATTCCGACATAGGGGAAGCCAGCTTCCAGTGGGCCATTGGCCTGCGTGATCCCCAGCCGATCCGTGCTTTTGTTCCATCAGGAGGCAATGCTACCATTGACGCGACCGGCCTATGGCACGACGCCGACTCAGCCTGCATGTGCTTGCGTTCAAGGCTGACCTATGGCAACCCCGATTTCGTCAAATATGCCGAGGCCTATGGCGCCAAGGGACACCGCGTCGAAAGTGCGGCGCATCTGAAAGAACTGCTCGCACATTGCCTCGACACGCCGGGGCGTCCACCTGATCGACTGCCCGGTCGATTATTCGGAGAATGACCAGATCCTCAACATCGACATCGGTTATCCGAGGGTCGGAAGGGTACGGCTGACATCGTGCAGGGCGAGTGGACTGCCAACCGCCGAATCGGATCCTGCCGGGCGAGATGCGCGAGAGTACTGAATCAGGCTCTGTTGACAGACAGGAGCCGGAGGCGTGTCAACTCACGGCCGGCGCTCTGCAGGGGCAGGCCATCTCCTGTCTGCAAAAACGCATTCATACCACGCAGCCAGTCGCCGCGTTTGATGACGCCATGATGATTGCGCCTGAGCCATATGCCGGCACTTTCTGTCGCAAACGGACGGTCAACGCTGGGACAACATACGGATGGTACAATTTTCCTACATTACAGCCATCAGCGAGCGCATCCGGCCCGCCAACGGCCGCGTGGCCCTGGACCCAGGTGCGTGACTCGTGACCAGGCAGAAGTCGTCTGAAAGATTGGGCCAGCTTTGGGGGGAGGCAGGTGATGTCAACGGCCGACAGCGCATCCAAGCAGATGCCGCTTCGCGACACGGGTTGACGCCAGTCATCAACCGCCCCTCGTCGGGAAATCCCTTGCATCCGACGACGCGACCGACGGCCATGCCTGGGCGTGGAACACTTCCGCTCAGTCGCCGGCTTGTCCCCTGCTATCATGCTTACTCCATATCCTGGAAAAAAGTGTTTTTCGTCATAATTAACCTTAACGGTATGATCTACCACCTCGTACCTTGTTTTGCCATCTTTGGTAATCGGTAAATAGATAGGATCCCCGTTTTCCATACTGGCCTTCGTAGAAAATAATGCCTGCCTGCCGTGCTCTGATGTCACCAGGTATGGGGCGGTTCGCACCCCTGGGTGCTTAAAAACGATTGTGTGGCTGGCACGCAGCTAGCAGTTGCCTTTCAGGGGAGTACGTGTGGCGATCGCTGCGCATAGCCACCGTGAAGATGGCCGCGTGACTGCAGTGCAATTGTCACCATCTGTCCCCGGGGTGACAAGACGCCCCATGCGACCCAGCCTGGTCCAGCGACCAGGCCCGACCAACCGGCCCGTCGCCCGACACCACGACACACAATCCGCACCCATGCATCCCGGCAACCACGAACAAACAACCCGCGGCCCAGGGCATAGCGTCGATCCACTCCTACACGGGCAGCGCCTCCGCCGAGGCCTGGCGGCCGTGATGGCCAAGGCGCGGGCCAGCGGCTTTGAGGCGACCTTCATCACTGACAGGCGCATGCCGGGGCAGTACGACGGCCTGCCCAGCTTCTGGAAGGAGGAGCTGCAGGTCCGGGGGATCATTCTCGTTATGACTCGTACGATGTGTTGGTTTGTATAATGGTCTACCGGCGGGAGGCAACAATGCCTACTACGCCTTTATGCCAATGCGGCCGGGAATACCACGGAGCTGAAGTATTCATTCACTTCATGCTCCTCTTTCATAATCAGTAAGGCCTCGTCGGAAATTGATTTGTCCACTTCCCTGCGGTCCGAATTGTCCGACTGTAAAGCTTCCGCCAGGGTGCGTGCCCTGGTTTCGTCTTTCTCAATAAATAAAGCTACTGCTTTGTTGCCTGAAATCATCTCAGGTCGCTGTTCCACGCGATAGATAGACCGGAGAAATAGGTTTAATCTCGCCCAAACACAAGAACGTGTTCCCGATTCAAGCTCACGAACAGCGCATCGACGCCACTGCCAATCCTGCTGCACGGGCGACGCGCCGCCACATCGACGGCCACTTGCCACTTGAACATACGCGCCGGTGGACGGTGGGTGCTGAGCACAATCTTACCTGGAATGCGGCAGCGTGAATGTGGCACCTTGATCAGGGGCGCAGAGGCAAACGATCAGAAGATTGACGCTCGTACCGCATACATGCGAGTGTCCATAGCGCCCCCTTCAATCCAACGTACGCATCAGCACGCTAGCGGACGCGATGCCGTTCTGTCGCGCGGATATTGTTCACCAGAAGCTGCGCCCTCCAATGTGCCACACTGGGGTGGACGGAAATCAGGTCAGCTTGCGCATGGATCTACACCAAGTGCACCGTTGCTCATTTCAGGTATAAAGTTATGCCGGGTTAGCGTCTGAATAAGTGGCTCCATAGTTTACGCCGGTAGGGAGATTGGTTACAGGCGTTGCGTCAAATGTAAGTGTATTGGTATTAATATTTAGTCTCGCGATTCTGCCTGTCGAGGCTACTCCGAGGAATAACCCGAGAGCGGCATTATAGGTATAATCGGCGATTTGCGTGGTGTTGGATGGCATTACCTAGGTGAGCTGTGCAATAATTACCCAGCGCTGCCGATTAACAAATCATGTATTGCCCTCTGTCATCTAAGCCACTGGTATTCATATTGCCTCTGTTAACAGAATGGTAATAATAGTAATAGAGCTTTAATCCAGCTATCTGGAAAAAGTTCAATCTCTCTTTTCACGTGGCGCTCTGCTCAGGCTGGCCGTCACAAATTAACCCCACTGCCGTCGGTCGCTGCTATACGGCTGCCACGGCCAGTACCAATCGGTTTCGCTGTTTGACCTGGCTCTGAAAGGCGGGCCGGTCATGGTACCGATTTTCATCCTGTTTTTCATTGCGATTTTTATCTTGATCGAAAACACCCGCTGTTGCTGGGCACGCTGCGGCCGAAACCTAAACTTGCCAGCAGGTCGCTAGGCACCCACGGCCAAAGAGCAGGGCAAGGCCGTTTCGGTAGTGTATGCCAGCAACCCGGCATCCGAAAGAGCCCTGTAAGTTCTCTGAAGCAACGTGGCTTTACACCGCTGGGGCTTCTACCGCCTTCCAAGATTGAGTACAAGGCCAAACTGTTGTGCGGTGATCCCGGTTGTTGCGTGCACCCCCGGTACATTGCTTGCGTCGTGTCGTGTTGCAAGCATATCGGTACTCGTAAATCAAGAGTTGCTTACACCTCTTTGAAGCTGCTACTGCTGCCGCTCCTGCTGCTGCAACTGCCAAGACCTCAATTGCTGCTGCTGCTGCTGCTGCTGTTGTGGTGCTGCTGCTTGCTGATATTGCTTCGTCTTCTGCTGCTGCTGCTGCTGCTGCTGCTGCTGCTGCTGCTGCTGCTGCTGCTGCTGCTCCTAGGGCTGGTCCCGCCTCCGCTTGCCAGAGGACCGCCTGCTTCCCCTGCTGCTGCTTGGACTTGGCCACCTTTTTCCTCAGCCGCCCAGGGAGAGCCTTGCGGCGCCTGGCGCGCTCCTGCCGGTCCCCAAAGCTGCCACCACGCGGGGCGCCGCCCTCGTCGTCGCTGCTGCTGCCGCCGTCGCCGCGCCGGGCGCCAACGCCCTCGAAGGGCCGCGGCCGCTACCGCCGCCGCCGCTGTCGCTGTCGCGTACTGTCGGACAGCTCGGCTTTTCGGCCTCCGCGCTGCCTTCGTGCCTGGCAGCGGCGGCAGGGCCGGCTTCCGCTGCTGCGCTGCTTCTGCTGGTGAGCCTGTCCCGCGGGCGCCTTGCGAGGCTTCGCCGGCTTTTCAGACGGCCCCCTCGCGCCCATCGCCTGGCTGCAGCTTGCTGCCTTTTGGTGCCCTGGCCATCGTGTCTGGTCGTCCCGACCTTTGCTTTATGGCGTTGATCCCCTGGCCGCACCTGCCCGTCGGCCGTGCCTGGCACGAACCCGCCCGCCGGCGCCATGCTCACCCCGCCGCCGCCGCCGCCGCCGCCGCCGCCCCCCGCCGCCGACGCGCCGCCTTTGGCGTGCGGCACCAGGAGCGTGTCCGCGGCCTGCTGCATCCGCCGCTTCGTATCCGGCGCCGCGGCCGCCGCGTCGCCGCCGCCGCCGCCGCTACCCGGCTCCCGAATCAGCTGCCCGAACGCCCGCGCGGCGGCGGTCATAATGCCCGTCTTCGGCGCCGCCGCGGCGGGCCCGCCCCCATCACGGCGCGCCGCCTGCCCGCCTTCCACCGCCGCCTCCTCATCCACAAGCAGCTCCCCCATGGCGACCCAAACAGGTCCTCGGCCGCGGCGCCCCTGCCGCCGCCGCCGCCACTGCTGCCGCCGCGCCGTCGGCCTCGCGGGTGTAAACAGGGGAGTATCGATGCCGACATCGCGCCAGTGGCTGCTGAACGGACATCCGCGGGGGCGCGGGATTGAGGATGGCGACAGCCGAGAACCTAATATGTTAGCTGAAGTCAGAAATAAAACAGAAAAAAGGGTGGTACCAATGAGCTCGGGAAACCACAGCCATGAGGCCTGGGACTCCTGATCACGTCGGCTGAGCTCAACCCGGCAAGGTAATTGCAACATCAGATCTCTACAGTCCAGATCAGGTTAGATCAGATCATACCAGATCTCTTCCAGCCAAGATCGAAGTTTCTCAGTATCCACCCACGACCTGCAGTATCCTCCTGCGACGGACGCTGGGC
>NNCB01001520.1:0-10497 GCA_002317545.1 Scenedesmus quadricauda | reverse complement strand
GTCCTCCCTCTTGATGCCACGCAGAACGCCAAGGCCTCCCGCATGCGCGCCGCCAGCCCCTCCTGCCCTCGAAGCCCCCCACAACACATGTGACGCCCCATGGCTCACACAACGCAGGCCAAGTTCTACGCGCAGACTCAATGAAGGCGTTTGTGAAGGCGCGGGCGGGAGAGAACGCGGTGGTCGACCTCCCGGACAACAACCGTGATACTGCTGGCAGCAATGGTGGTGCTCGTCGCACGCGCTACCCGCCTGCCTGCTGGCTGCAGCCGGTGCGCCGTCGTGCCTGCTTCGCGCCTGTTTTTGGTCGAACGATTTTGATGGTTGAGGAAGGTCTTTTTGTGACCGCTTTCCAGCGCTTACGATATAGCAGTGCTTACAGTTTGACGATGTATGTGTTGAATCGCGGTTTACGTAGCTCGAATGACGCCATAACTGTCTGTGTTAGTGATACCAGGTACTTTTACCCGGTACGTTGCTGAAAGGAACGAAAACCCGGCTCGATAGCACGGGGTACTTTATTGGGTGTCATACTGGCGCGGAAAGCTAATGCGGAACCAGGTACCCTGTTCCGGCCCGCTCTCGATTTCCAGCTGGCCTCCCAGCATTTCACATAGTCGTTTTACAATAAATAGGCCAATGCCTTCGCCCGAAGGAGCGGAAGTACCCGCTTCTTCGAGGGGAGAAGGCTCCGAATCTTCCCCTTTGGGATCTCCTCTTCCAGACCGGTGCAATCGGAATACCCAAGTATCTCGCGTGCTGTCGAGGACCACAAGGTCATTGACCCCAATGCCGATCACGCACCCGAGCCGGTCGGCCTTGTCGCCTCTTCTAGAAATGAAATCATACGCTTCCGAGAAGGAGTGCGGCGTCGCGATGATTGCCGAACAAAACGTTGTTTGTGCAACATGGGTTGTCAGACCTCCGCCATCGGCTGCCAGCGTTCCCAAAGACCCTCCCCACGGCCTTTAGAAAGTACTCTACGTAGTCATTGGTATGAAAGCCCACCACGTCGGCCCCGAGCATACCGTTGATCAGGGCACTTCGCCAGCGCGTCGGCAGCAGCCTGAAGATCTCGACGGAAGGACGGTATCGCATGCACAGCTTGTTTGGAGAGACACCATGACCACCTCCACCCTCCAGCCAGGTGGGCGGGGTTTTCCGAAAGACTCGGCTTATGGCGTTTGTGGGTGACCTCGCGTGACTGCACCGGCATCATGGATCATGAGAGCATTTTTGCGCGCGAAGCTGCAGCCCGCTGCCAATGGGCGCCGATGTCGGGGCACGTCGACGAGCCTGGCGCGGCCGAGGGGTGCCAGGCCTCATTGGCGTCGAACAGCGGCGTCGAGCCCGATCAGCAGGATCCCGACCGACGCGAACAGCATCAGTTCGTAGCCAGCCCCGAGCACCAGCCATTCCAGCCATGCGGTCGACAGCTCCACCCTGCTAGTCCGCCCCCCACCGGTGACATGACGTCATCCAAGCCGATAGTGCTAATGACCGACGGGAATTTGTAAAGCGGGGTAGCCCTCGTTAGTTAACTCTCTAACGCCGTCGCCGCTGTGCATCCCGTCCTTGCGCCGCTCGGCGCGGCGGTCGTGCTGCGCCCCAGCGGCGGCGCTGCTGGCGGCAGCGCGTCCACATCACCCGCACCCAGCGCCGCGGCGGCCAGCGGCGCGCGACGGGCATCGCAGGGCCGCGGCGGCCGGCGGCAGCCTACGCCGCGCGTTCGCACGAGTTTGCTGCCGCCGCGGCGCAGCTGCTCGGCGGCACATTGGCATCGCCGCACTAGCCGCCGACGCGCCAGCGCCGGTGCTGCGGGACTTGAACGTCAGTGACAAGCGCGCCCCCGCCGCGACGCGCCGCATGTGCAGGCGCAGGCACATGCGCAGCCGCAGCTGCAGCCGCAGCCGCAGCGCCAGCCGAAAGCGCTCGCCTCGAGGGCGTGCGCCCTGCAGCAACGCGCCGAGCGGCCCTGATTCTTCGTCCCTCGCGCTTGCCCTGCACTCCAGCATGCTGTGTCATCACCGATGGCGACCCGGCTGCTCTGTCCTCCGCGGCCCGGTGTTCGCCGAATCCGGGGCTGCACACGGCGGGTTCCCCCGCATCATCCGGCGCCCGGCGTGCATCGCGGTCGGCCCCAAGGCCCGCCGCAGGGCTCTTCGGCGTAGCCGCGTGTGCAAGCACAGCGCTGCCGCTCGTCGTCCCTGGGGGCTTGTGTTGGCGCGTCCTGTCACGCGCTGTCTGCAGCTTCACACGCTGCCTGTTTTTGGCTCTACTTTATTGATCTCAGCATTTCTGCATGCCAGCTCCGGCGTCGCAACTGGCACGGGATTCTTTTGTTCATAACACATACTCGCCCCCAACACCCCGCATATCGATGCACGCGTCCCGCAATGTGGCTCAACGCATGCCGATGTGTCGTGGCGCGGATACCACGGCTTTCCGGGATCAGCGGGTGGCCCTGTTTTGAGGGACGGCAGTGGCTCCCATATGCAGCAGGAGGCGATCTTTGCCCGTCACAACTGAGAACGCCCTGCACCCCTCCCGCCCTGGAGCGGTCCGGGGCCCGGGAAGCCGGCGAGTACAGACCCGATCAATAATACGATCGCGTCTCAAGTCAATTTTCATTCATCGGGGATGGATGGTAGCCTTCTGCGTGGGATTGAGACCGGGCTCGAAGGCGGGGTGGCCGCGCATCGCCGGCACCAAGTCGAGCAGCGCCGGCCGTTGCTTTCCAGATGAGCGCAATTGCATCGGCGCTACGCGCCGGTGACGTAATATCGATATGCTTTGGGAGCTGCTCGATTTGCACGTCGCCCCGCCCAACAATCATGTATGCAGTGCCGCCCGAACAACGCGCGACGTGCTTAGGTGCTCGCGCCACCGCGCGCCCAGTCGGCTCCCGTTTGAGGCTGCGGGCAAGGGCTTTTCCGTAGGCCTGTTGGGGCCACATTGCACTGTGGTTTACCAAAGGCTTCGCTGGTCCCTGGTGGCAATGGCCGCGGGTTTTTCAGGCCCCCGCACACCTTGTAGTATTCTAAGGATGATGTGTGTGCCGCCACACCCGCAAGTATGCAAGTCTGGTTTGCAACTTCGGACAGCACACGGCGCTAGCTCATGGGTGCTGGTTTCAAAATGGCACCTTCCGTTTAATGCCTCCTCGTTTCTTTAGTGGCTTTCCTTGGAACCTGTCATTGATCGTGAAGCACACCCATTCTCATGCCGGTGTGCTTGTTAGATGGCATACGTTCATGGCATGAGCTGCGTGATTTGCAAACAAGGATTGGGGCGGCTGTGAAGAAGGCATGGGCAAAGAAACACTAGATCGAATCGGTCATACACGGCATCACGTATTAGTGCCAAAAGGCACGGCATCAGTGAACAAAATGTCAATGAAATCTGGCAGCAGATGAACAGCTTAGTCAAACTCATCCTGCAGGACACTGTGTTATAACACTGTATGCTGTCAGAAATGGTTTTACGGCTCAACTCATCTCGGTTGTTGCTTCAATGTCTCCGTCGTTATGTGATCCACGGATCAAGCGGTAAAACGGGAGTGCGGGAACGACGGCGACCGCATGATTCGCTGCCATCTGAAAAATGGGGGGTAGACAAGCCTCTCCCGTCCTCTCATCGTCATTCCCCCAACCGTCCTCAAGCATCGCTCGATGTGGTCCCCAGGCGCCCAATCGGTTGGCAGTTGTACATGGGACAGAGCTGGGGCGCACATCACGCCACTCGCAAGGAGGGCAGCAACCCAACGAGCGACGATAGCGCCGCCGACCACGGCAGCCCTGCGGCCGGCGCCTTCGGCCTCGCCCCCTGCACCCCCTCCCCTCCCTCCCTTCGCCGTACGCCCGGCTCCACATCTCCCGCTCGACGCTCCGCGCCGCGCGCGAAGCCAAGCCGCCGCTGTGGCGGCGGTAGTCCGCATAAATGCCGTCGACGCCCTCGGCCGCAAAGACGAAGCGCTGTCGCGCCGACGTCGCCCGCAAGGTGCCCGGCATGACCGCGCTCGACGCGCAGCTTGTAGGGTGCAGTGAGCCTTGCCGCCTTTATGCGCGCCCGAGGCCAGAGCGACCAGGCGGGCGCCGCACGCGGCGGTGGCCGCGGCGCTGAGGCTGATGTCGTGGGCGGCGTCTGCAGACAGGCCCTGCTCGCTGCTGCTGCTTTGAGTGCTGCTGCGGCCGCTGTCGCTGCCATCGCTAGATTCAATGCACTGCTGCTGCGCTGCTGCGCGTTGCGCTGGTGGTCGCTGTCGCTGATGGTGCAGCTCCTATCCGATCTGCAGGCCGAACGGGAAGACATAGGTGGTGAACAGGCTGCCCGAATGCTTCGGGGTCTGGATAAGCTGGTCGCCTGCCTGCGGATCGCGGATCGCGGCAGTGTTGTTGCACGGTCGGGCGCGCGGTACCGGGCCTGGGGGCGGGCCGAAGCCGAGCCCGTCGCCGAGCGGCCAGTCCGAAAGCGGCGCACCGTCAGGCGCTCGATCGCATGCCAAAGAGCAGGTGAAACTTGAGGCCGCATAGACACCGGCCCTGCAGCTGCAGTCCGTTGAAGTTCTTGCAAAGCACGGCAGGGCCGGCGCCGAATGGCCCTGACCGTGCGTAGCAGCGGAGAAAGCCGACGACGGCGCTCACCAGCCGCCGAGCAGCAGCACGAGCGGATCCGAGTGGCCGCCGCCATGTCCCCGATTGTCCCATGTCGAGCACTGCCATCACCGAGCCGCGCGCGCCAGTCGGGGCTGCCGTGGGCGCCGAGCCCGAGCCGCGCGCGTGGATGGCCGACACGACCAGCTCTTCGATGGTGGTGTTGGCGGCGCGCAGCTGCGGGTGCGGTGTTGGTTGGATGACGCGGCTGGTGGTCCCAGCAACATGGGGCGGGGTGAGGTCAAGGAGTGGCGGCGCTGGCTCGCTACGGGGCACATCACCCGACACGTGTCTCTTGTTCAAGGGGGTCTGCTGACGAGAAGTTCAGTTACTGTGAGGCACGCTCCTGTGACTGTCGGCACTAGTGTGACAGTCAACTGGAGCCGACTGCCGATGCCGTGCCCAGGCCGACCAGCCAGCGCATACCAGATCGCCACCTCTTCCAGCGTAATGCCCTTCTCGCGCAGCGCGCGCTGCACAGGTTAAGGAACTCGTGGAAGGTCACCGACAGATAGGGATAGGGGGCATACGTGAGTGATCTCATGCTGGCATTCGGCGCGCTATTGCAGGACATGATCCCGCTCAAGGCGGGCGTGCCCAACATGGTGTTCTTCCATGAGATCAGTTCGTTCATTGACGACGAGCTGATCAACGAGTACCTGCCCAATCTCGGGGCGCGAGTGATGCGGGTGGTCGGTGGGCTCGGCCTGACCTTGTGGCTCTGGTCCCGGAAAGGGAAGCGCTGCCGTGCCCTGACGTCCGCAGCTCCGCCCAGTCGATATCGCTCGCGTGGACCCCCGTCGCCCGATTTCGACATCTCGGTCAAGCTGCGCCGCCGCGTGCTCCAGCTCGCAGCTTCTCGATGTCCTCGCGCGCTCTGCCGATCACCACGCCCGGGCGGGCGGTGTGGATCGCAGCGGCGGTCGTGGCGCCCGGAATGTGCGGTGCGAGGCTCTGACCATGAGCGGTCGCGCCCTGCCCTCTCGCGAGGATGCCGCGGCCACAGGTAGGCCGCGTGAAGTTGGACGGGGGACGTTATCGCTGCACAGAGATGGCGCCGAGCTCACCGCTCTGGTGTGCGCGCGGACGCGGTCGGGGAACCTGTCAGGCGTCCGTCGTCTCATTGAGCTTCTGACATGGCGGCAGCCATCGGGGGGGGGGGGGCAAAGAGGCAATTCGGAAGTTGCCGGGGTGAGGGCGGATCGGTAGATTGGTGGACGGGTGCCCTTCACCAATGAGGGGCAAACGAATCGAGTTCCTCTTTGACCTCTACGACAAGTACACGGCGGGCCTTTTTGCTGGTACAGGCAAGAAAAAGAAACGTACAAGTTAAAATTTCTCGCAAGCTTAATGATGTATATGGATGAAAGTGTCGATACCGGCATTGTTAAATCTCACGCAATTTCATCTTTTCGCACGTCACTCCGCAGCATGCTATTGCGCTTGAACATGCACATGCGTACGCGTATACGCATGCACGCTCGCATGTCCACACGTGCATGCGCTCACACGTACGCATGTATGCAGGCAGTAAGACACGCGCGCATGCGCTCACGCGCGCACACACACACACACACACACACACACACATACACACACACACGTACGCTTTCACACACACCCCGCCTGTCAGGTCCGCCGTCAGCTGCACTTCGCACTCGACAAAGTCAGCGCCGCCTGCAAAGCCATCTCGTTCGACGGATTCGGGCTTGGCAGCGGACCGCTTCGCGCCGGTGGCCGACCTCGATCAGCACCGGTGCGCAGCGCTGCGCCCGCTGGAGCCGTCCTGGCGCGGCTCATTGTAGTGCGGCGAATGCGCGAGCGTTGCATCAGAGCCTGCTGAGCAGTTCGAGCAGCCGCGCGCGAGGCGGCGCCCCGGGAGCGTGTGCAGCCGTGCTTGTGTGATACAGCCGGAAGGAGTTCGAAGCCATCAGCGAGCGCGGCGGCGTGCTGGGGGCGATGTCCATGTACCAGCGCGGCAAGATCCAGGAAGAGAGCCTGTATTACGAGCACAAGAAGCACGATGGCAGCCTGCCGCTGGTGGGGGTGAACATGTTCCTGCCGAAGGAGCATGGCGGCGAGGTGGTGACCGAGATCGAGCTGATCCGCAGTACCGAGGAGAAGAGAGAGATGCAAAGTTGCAGCTATGGATTCCAGCTGCACCGTCGCCAGCAGCAGATTGCCTCCAGCTTTGCTTCGACCTTATATTCGGCCTCGAGCCGGCTGATCAGCACCAGGGCACGGGCCGACGACGCCGACGATCATGTTCGACCCGCCATTGGTGCCAGTGAGAAATATTAACGCTTAATAATCACCTCTGGTACTTTCGGTGCTCACTGCCGTCGAGTGACAGCTGTCCTGAAAGCGCTTCTGCCTCTCTCTTGGATGCGTATAGGGATGCGGCAGCGAGGATAATTTCAGGAAAATTCAGGTATTTAATGGTGCATGCACAAGATTTTATAGGCTTGCATCCAATGAAATTCGCTTTAGATTCCACGCTTAGTTGTCTCGACGGTCGGGGCTCATCGCGGCCATGTCAGCAAAAAAGGCAAAGTAATTTTTTTAATCACAATCGCCCGCACAGTGCATCTGCTAACCGCAGTCGTGTGCGGGCAGACAAGATCGGTCACTGACAACCGGCATCACGCACTGTGAGCCATGGACGTGGAGCACTTCGCGGGTTGTGGGCATAATCATCGATAACCGTGATGCCATTTATCTTTCCCAGTAATTGGTGCCTGCGGATGCCCGGGTAGGAAGCTACATGCTTTTGCGCAGTCTTCGAGTTTAGTGTCCACAATTGTGCTAGGCAACTGCAGCGCATTAATGGTGCTCAGGCTGCTCTGCACGGGCACGTTTCGTAGCGGGACGGTGACAGAGCTCTTCCATGGCACAGGAACGGGCAGCCGTCCCGCCCTCCAACTAGTTCGCTGTCACTGCTCCTGCTGCTGCTGCTGCAGCAGTCGCCCTGCAGCACTGGGGTCCTTCGAGGCGCTTGGCACACAGCCCTGCTTCCCAACCCCATCCCACAGTGTGCCGCTCTGTGCTGTCTGTCTTCAGCTGCACCCCTGCCTCTCGGCCGGCCGCTGCGATCAGCCCCATCCCGCCGGCCCCGGCGCGACAGCGCCGCGCGCCCAGGACAGCGCCGTAGGCTCGCAGCACGGCGCCCCCGACCTCCCAAGCGCGCGGCGGGATGACGAGCCTGCGGCGCTTCACGTGCGATGACCAGTTCACTTTCAACAACGTGAACCTGGATATCCTCACTGCGACGTACACCGGCCTGTTACCTGCAGGTTTGGCGATGTGGCCGGCTGCCGTGCACAAGGGCTGCGGCGCACAGGGGGCGATCGGGCACTAGTAACATTGCCTATCTGCCAGTATTAGATCCCGCTTGCGGACGACTGAACAGATAGCCGTCCTCGTCGAGATATCCGAGGTCGCCCGAGCGGAAATAGCCATTGTCGAAAAAGGCCGCCTTGGTCGCCGCCTCATTGTTCCAATAGCCTTCGAAATTGCACACCGACCGGATGCACACTTCGCCGACCCCGCCCTGCGCCACCGGATTGCCGTCGTCGTCGAGGATCGCGAGATCGACGAGCGGCTTGGAGGCGGGGCCGGTCGACATCGGCTTTGCGCAAGTGTAATTTTCGTTGATGATGCCGCATCCGACCGCACACACCCATGCATTCGCGCCTCAACACGCCCCGCTGCGCCGCAGTATTTGGCGCGATGGCCTGAGTATTGCATCATGGCGGAGGCGCCCGGCCGCCAGGCAAGGTATACGTCTTGGCAAGGCCGAGTACGACCAGATCAGCAGTGCGGCGGTCACGGCGGTGACGCGATCGGGCACCAACGATTTCAGCGGAAGCTTCTACTGGGATCGCACCTCGGACGACTGGCGCAAGGCCTCGCCGCAGGAGGACGCCCCAGGCGCTTGAGGGCCGATGCGAACGGAGCGAGCGAGTCGGATTTGCGTCGGCGGGCCGATCCTGCGCGACGGCTGCATTATTTGTCAGCTACGGGCCACGTGGCCGGGGTGTTGCAAGGGGGACCTGATCGTGGCAACAGCGCACCAAGCGGCCGAGCCCTCCCGCCACCCGTGCCTTTGTGCTGGAAGAAGGGGCTGTCCGGCGGCAATCCGGATCCTCGAGGAATCACCGGAAGGTGCACGACGCGTACTTCGTCGACCTGTTGGCCAGGGTGTCCAACGGTCCTTAACGATCGGCTTTCCGCTTTGAAGCTCTTGCCGCCAGGCCGTCCAACGTCAAACAAGGCTGCCAGCAGGATAAAATAGCTGCCGTAAACCAATTTTGAAGAGCCTAGTATGGGATAATAATCCATACCCCGCGTTTGTCGTGAATCCGATGCGGGTCAGCGGTTGGTTTGGTATACCGAGGCCGTGGGAGCTAGTTCCAGCTGTACGTTGAGCTCGCCGCGGTCGCTCTGTTGCATGAAAGCCGCGCCGATGAAGCCCGTCGGTACCAGGGCAACCGTGCGTCGCCCGGCACGCTCCTGAGCAGGAATGGCGATAAAAATGTACCAAGTTTGGGTACAGTGTACAGCAGAATTGCTAGGTGAGGCATTGTCCTGCAGCGCGCCATCTGGACCAAATCAGGCCCGGTTCGCTCATCCAGCACGCGCAGGGGTTGCGTGGGACATGCTCTGCATCTTCTCATCTTGGCACACGTTACCTGTCCACGTCTTTCCTGCTTGGCACGTACCCCAACGCCGTCATTACTCACCTGACTCGCTCTTCATTTGCAGGGTACTACTCATGCACGAGGACCCTATGCATGCGCAAGGCGATGCCGCGCGACACGCTGCGGCAGTCTGATGGTGCCGCTTAAACGCGATGTCCACCCACACGAGCGGAGTTTGACTGAGAGGCCGATCGCCGTTTGACAGGCAGACAGGTACATTTTGGCGGGCCGCAGTCTATTTACAGATGTCATTACATAACACTGAACGTACACCGGCACCTTATCTGCACAGCCGGGAAGCAAGGTTGACAAAGAGGTATTTGTTGGCAACCGTACACGTTCTGGCCGTGACCTGGTGACGTGCAGCAGTGACGCTGCCGTCTGCACATATATCCTCTGGCAATGGCGATGACCACGTAAACAGGCTTCGTGAGACCGCAAGCTACATGGTCAACCGGGATCTTTCCTGGGAGTGAATACAGGTTGATAGTCCCCGGTGAAAGGACCGGACGAAGCGTGACCCCCAGGCCTGGAGAGGCTTGTTAAATGTCGCTCATAGCTTCATAAAAGTTTCAGCGGCCCAGACCGTGTGTTGTTGCGGCGATGAGCCGGTGCCTGGTTGGTCCCTTTGAACACTCGACAGGCGCCTGGACAACCTGTAACATTGGCGTAACACGTTGGTCCAAGACAAATCATAGCGAACTTCTCGACAATATCGCTGCGATGCTGCAACACCCCGGGAGCACCAGATCCTGCAGTGCCTCACCGAGGGGATGAGCAGCAAGGAAATCGCCGAGCGCTTCGACGTAAGACCGGCGCATACCCTGTCGCAGCCCTAGCAGTAGCGCAGAAAGATCATACCTCCACCGCGCTAAAAATATGCACCGCACCGTGCTGGGACCTCGTAAAACCGATGGACGACCGTTTTACGAGTGAAGCGCTGGAGCGAATCGGGGCTTCACATTCGCCGGTGCGCGCGGACGGGCAGCGCGGGCGCGGCACGCTATGTTGGCGCAGCGGCCGCAGGACGGCTCATATCGCCCGTAGGACTGTGGATGCGCGCACCGCGGTCGACTGCGCGCCGCATCGAGGCGTCTCGGCGTCCGTGTCCAACCAGCCTCGGCGTCACACCCCACCCCAGTTGG
>NNCB01001519.1:0-10500 GCA_002317545.1 Scenedesmus quadricauda | reverse complement strand
CCTCGCTGTGGCGCGAGCAGCGAGACTTCTGGGCCTTCAGCGCTGCCACGGGGGGCGGCAGAAGGGGCGCTCGCCACCCGGAGCCACCGCGCACGGACGGCTACGACACCACGAGCGCCATCGGGAGCCTCACGCGCTGCATGGCGGGTCGAGGCGCAGGTGTTCTTCGCCTGGGGGGGCTTCGCCACCGCCACAGGCCCGCATGCACCAGGACACCCATCACCGCTCGTGGTCAGTCGAGCAACGAGGGCCCAAATCGAAGGTCCGCCAGATCAACATCATCGGCAATGAGAAGTTCAGCGACGGCGACCTCAAGGACGAGATGGCGACGAAGCAGTCGAGCCTGATGACGATCCTGTCGTCGAACACCAGCTACGACCCCGATCGCCTCGCCTATGACCAGCAGAAGTTGCGCCTCTTCTATCTGACCAATGGTTACGCCGACTTCCGCGTGATTTCGGCGGCGGTGGCGTGCAGCAACCAAGCAGACCACTGCTGCAGTCGCCGAGGCGCGACTGCAAGAGCCTAACCTTGATCGGCAGGGCAACAATGCTGCTGGCTGCGCATGGTTGCAGGACCGGCCTGCGAAGTACAGGCCGCACAGGTGCAACCAGCCATTTCGCGGCGGCAGAAACCACCATTGTGGGCTACACCAGACGCGGCGCAGCAGCAGGAGCAGCAGCAACAGCAGCGGCGGCCGCAGCAGCAGCGGCCACGGAGGGCGCTGCTGTCACCATCAGCGCGGTGCGGGAGTATTCAGTGAACGTGCAACCCCGCCAGCGCAGGCCGCAATGATCCCGGCGACTTGAATGTGACAACAGGACGTCTCGTAAGCCGGCGTCCTGCTCGATTCGATCACCCGCCTCGGCCGCGCTTACAACACCGTCGTCCCCTCGTCGGGCAAGGTGCTGACCGGCGGCGTCGACGCCAATGCGCTCCAGCGCCCGAAGCGCTTTTTCGGCGCCGCGCGCAACATCGAGGAGGGCGGTTCGCTGTCGATCATCGCGACCGCGCTGATCGATACCGGCAGCCGGATGGACGAAGTGATCTTCGAAGAGTTCAAGGGCACGGGCACTCGGAAATCGTGCCGACCGCGGCGGCCAGAGAGCGCAGGCTTCGGTAGCTGGCGACGTCGGTCTGTGGAGCTGATGAGCAGCTGTCCAGTCAATATCACTATCGCTTACATGCCCGGTGCAGGTGGCAGCGAGTCCTTCCACCGAATGGAGTTCCCGCAGGCCTTGCCGATGGCGATCCCAATATCCGCTCCAAAAATTTCCAGTTCGGCATTTACGATCGCATTGGCGAATATGGGAAGTAACGCATCAACAGGCGTCACTGAAAGGCATATTGAGAGCAGCTGGTGCGAGCAACAACACGCGCACCCCTGTTATAGCTTGCTCCGGCCATGGCCACATGATCGCCCAACAGCAAGCCAGGCTGTCAGTCTTTGCGACTGACACAACGCCGAGCTGGTCGTGCAGCGCATGAACGACGGGAAACATTTTGATCGCTTCCGGGCGCGTCCCGAAAACCGCCATGATCTTCATTAAATGCCTCCGGGCCTCGTCCTAACGGGTTGACCGCACAGGCCTGATGCGTCGCGGGCTAGCAGGCAATCGTTTCGACGGGCTTAAGCCCTGCGTATGCAGTCCTTGACTACAGCACTGATTGCGCAGCGTGCACCCACCATAAGATCACTACAGATGTAATCGCCATACTATACTTCCTCCCTACCCAAGAAATAGAGAACTTGTAGTCTCTTAGAGCGCTTGATTTGCGCGCAACGTTACGCCATAGCGCTCTGCGACGACATAGCGCCAGCAACTTCGAAGATATGGGGACTAGCATGGCCAAGCTGATTGTCGTGCGCGTGACGGAACCGAACATGAGATCGAGGGCGACACCGGCCTGACGGTGATGGAAAATATCCGCGACGCCGGTTTCGACGAACTGCGGCGGTGCTGTGCCGGCGGCTGTGCCTGTTCGTGCGCGCGTGCCATGCATGTCGATGGCGAGGCACGCGATCAGCTCGATGGACGACCTGCTCGCTCGACCGCCACCTCGACGCGACCTGTCCGCCTGTCGTGCCAGATCCCGTCAGGAGCGCTGCGGCACATCAAGCAGCACCCAGCAATGGGCAATCCTCAACAATTTTCTGCCAATCATCGTCCTCTTGAATGCATACGGCACTCTGCACGTTCGTATGTTGCGGCATAGAAGTCGCCCATGTGGGCGATCTCCTGCGTGGTCTTCGAGTAGGCGACCGGGGCATCGCCTGGCTGTGGTTCGCCGAACCCCGGCGGCAGCGGGACCTCGACGTCCTTGAACGCGTCGTAGAAGCGCGGGTCCGGTTCCCACGGCCCGTGCGGCGCCTTGAACTGGTAGCACAGGCAGAACGGCTGGTCCTGGGGCGCTCGCAGCTGCAGGGACCTGCGCTCCCGATTGATGGCGGCAAGCAGGGACGGCATGACCATTGCATTCGATGTGAAATGGAACTGTTGGTGGCCTCCATTCGCGCTGCCCATTCTCCCCTGAACATTTCAATGCTAGGCCATCATCAGGGCGGTGCGGATCGGATACGCCCTCACCGGCGTCGCTGCTGCGGGGGTCGCTCGGGTCGTCCGCATCGCAAGGCAGCCTGGGCGATAAGTGAGATGCCGCGGGCAGCAGGGGTGCCAGGCGGCAGTGGCAGCCGCAACACGCCGCATGCGCAGCGGCGGGCCCCACCCTGCCGCAGCTGAGCGGCGGCGGCTATGGCACGCTGCAACTGCTGCTCAATGAAAATTACGGCCTCTACGAAGGATCGATCATGCGGCGGTCGGGATTGTGGCGCTCGTCGCGGGGCGCTGTACCTCTGGTATCGCAGCCACGCATGGTTGGGGCTGCTGGGAGCGCTGACATTCGGAAGCGCCGGCAGCTGTGCTCGCGCGTGCTGGGCGTGTGGGCCTATATCATGGCATGTGGCGGCGGCGGGCGATTATCTTCGCCACGACGGGAAGCCGTCGCTCGTGCGAGTGGGCAGGCGCGGCTGGGGCCGCAGCGACCCTGGTGCAGTGATGTGGTGGTGGCGCGCGGCGCTCTTTGTCGACGGCAAGACGCCGATCGCAGCGGCCGGCTGCGCTGTGTCGAATGCACCAGCGAGCTGCTGCGCTGTCGCCAACCTTGCGCGTGCGACCCCTATCGTGCAGGCACAGCGCTGCCCCTGGTGCACGCCACGTTCCGGTCGCCAAACTTAGAAACGCGGCTGGCGAGCGCCCGGGCAGAGTTCGAGCCGTGTGGTGAGCGCCGTCCGCCGGAATCTTTAGCAGCAGGGGAAAATCTGGGAGGGGTTTGGCGCTGGGGATCCGGAAGCAACATCACGGCCACCTGCTAAACGTCTCGCCATGCTCTACGCCCATCATGCACATCAGCGCAATATCATAAGTATCCGTAGCGGAGCACATAGCAAAACAGATGCCACCCCCGGTGGCGATACTCTCTGCATCTTCTTCGCCACTGCCAGTTTCAGCTGGGACACTTTTTTTAAACCCATGTTTAAAGGCAATAGCCTCCTGTACTTTCAGATCGAGTTTTGGGATCACGACTCTGCAGACGGAAATTCGGGACACTGTACGGGTCCGGATCAAGTGGATCGCAAGGGCATAACGGTCGCCTCGTTCTTCGCAGGAATCGGTGGATTTGATCGCGCTTGATCGCACGAACGCGTCTGTCGTATTTCAGTGTGAGAAAGATAAAATTCTGTCGTTCGGTTCTCCGACGGCCATTGGCCATTGGTGGGCGATGAGTATTCGCGCTATTGACTCCCATCCGGCCTCAATGGCCGCGATTGGCGCGGACTTGGGTGGTCCCGGCGCAACGGCGATCCCACCCTGCTGCACGCGCCGAACAGGCGCGTCCCGCGGCACCTGCGCGCCCGCGCACGCTGACTACCCGCCGCGTGATGGGCGTCCACGAGCTCATGCAGCTCGCCGCGCCCGGCGACGTGGAGGCGCCCATCAGCACCGCGGTCGCCATCGGGGTCGTCGTCACCGTCGCCGTGACCGCGCTGCTGCCGCTGGCACTCAAGCCCGGGGACGACGCTGCCCAGAAGGCAAGGGGCCACCAATGCTCTCTGACCTCCTGTGGACAGCAGGCAGCAGCGCGCGACGCGGTCTTGCTGATCGTGCTCCCAGGCCCCTCGATCACGCCACTGCTGACCAACATCACCCTGCCCACCGCCGTCCCGCCCTTGCGCTGCGGCTGTCGAACATCACGTCTCGATGCCGGCAAGCCGCTGTCCGGACTGGCACGCCAGTTTCGCCAATGCCCTGCGCCCCGCCGGCAGTCTTGCGGCAAGTACAGGTCTGCTCGAGGCTCGGAAAATTCACCCGTGTTGACCGAATTCGCGGCCGAGAGAGACACCGCCCGGCGGCACGGGCGGAAGCCGATATAGCGCCGCCCGCCTGCATGAGCGGCGCAACCGCCCCGTATTGCTCCACCCGCCCTTCCTCGCGTGGCGCGCTGATGCGAAGCCATCGAGCGCCGCCAGCGGCGGCCATGCTCCCAGCTCGCATGCTGACTGGGCAGCATTTTGTGGTGGCAGCAGGCATTGATTGCCTCGATTTTGCGGGCTTGCATGCCATCGACCACAATGTCTTTGTGATTTTTTCGATCACCGCGTGCTGGTGCAGTAAGCTCGACTATCTGCATAGCTGGTTGGGAACCCTGCACACCTATCGCCCCTCTACGAGGGTGCGGACGCAACCCTCTCCGAAACTGGATGAGCCGGCTATCCTACAGCAAATTTGTCCGTGCGCAGAGTGTGCATATTTGGCTGATCGACTTGGGTATGACGAATGGGGAGTCGAAAAGCTTGTTGCTTACAAATAAAGGCCAGCTGTACAGTCAGACACAAAGCCCGAGCGCATCGAGCGCAGACGGTGCTGGACCAGCAGAGCAGCATGCCGAACAAAGCCAACAGGCCCAAGCTTTGCACAACCTGCACACGGACAAATGGCTGAGTGGACCATGCGATCCAAAAACGGTCTAAAAGCGCGGGAGTGGCAGACAACAGGCGACCTGCCGCCTTGACACAAACTCAAGGCCCCACCACAGACGTGCATGCTTCGGCGGCTCAGGAGCATGCTGCGCAAACAGCCAGCAACTGTGCACTGAGATCCCCTCTGCAGGCGCGACAATCCACAATGCACTTCTCACACCCATTACTTGCTTAGGCCCGGCGGCAACAGAAACCCCTCCCAGCCGATGATGAAGCTTCCCATGCCCTCAACCAGCATTAGCCCTGAACCAGCCGGAATATTGTCAGGCTCGATGACGTCATACGTCGCGACATTGGCGGCGTCTCCCCGGCTTCCACCGCCTCGTTGTGGTCCCAGAGCGCCTGCTGAACGCGCGTGACCTCCGCCTCCAGGTCTCGCAGCTCGCGCTCGCGCGGCATGAAGGGCGGCGCGACGTACTGCGACGCCGAATCGCAGCCACCGAGATGGCGCCCGGCGCGGGGGCGGCGCCGCCGCCAACCCCCGCGCCAGACGGTCGGGCAGCCGAGGCAAACACGCAGCAGGGCTCTGCCACCTGGGCCAGTGCGGCGAGGAAAGAGGGGATGGGTGGGCGGGGCCTGAGCCGACGGCAGACGGCACGATGGGCATGGGCATAGAGGCACCTGTTCCAAAATCGCGAGTGTCGATGATTTGTACTGGACGCCCCGCGCCAAGCACGCCGCAGCCGCCCACCAATCCAATCACATCATCACACGCTGCTGGCTGCGCCGTTTCCCCGATCAAGTCGTCCAGGCCCGCCTTGCGCCCCTGCGCAACCCTCCGCACGCAAGGTGCTGTCCCCTTGGGCCAGAGGGTAAGACTGCACCCCATGACTCATCACCCTCGTTTCCTTCGGTCTCACGACCGTCGACCATCAGGCTGTCGTTGGTGGTGCGCTGGATTGGGTGATGAAAGGGAGCCTAAGGTGGCAAGGTGCAGACTAGATCAGGGTGTGATGCCGGTCGTAGACGGTCAGATAAACCTGCTGTTTCTGTTTGGCGGTGCCAAGGGCGACGGCACTGAAATCCATTGAGGAGGTAAAGCGTAACATGAGTGTAAGGGTTGGAGTTAGCGTTGTTTTCTTTCGACCCTACAAAAGTGCTCGATGCGCCGCACCCCCTGTAGCGAGAATTCGCGCCGCTGATTGTGACGCCTTTCAGCGCACGTAGCGGTCGCGTGAGGCCGGCCGGCCAATGCTTAGGATCAAAGTTCAAGCGCTGGCCGCAGGTGGGTTCGGGCGTGCCACGCGAAGAATGGCGGAAATCTGCGAAACTTCACTCTGAATTCGCATATGCGCGGTTTCAGGCGACCCCGAGGCAAGGGTATGTCAGCAGGATGATGTAGGAAAGCGGAAAACCGGCCTGTGCGCCAAATCACCTGCGGCGGCTGGACGATATGATAGCGACTGATAATCTGTCAGTGATCGAGGGGGGGAATGAGCGATGCGCAGCCTGGGATTGATCGCGGTATTTTCGTTGTGCGGTATGGCCCATGCTGCGCCCAGCCGGCCGGCGATGCCGCCGATCACCGACGCGATGCTGAACGGCTGGCTGGATGGCTGGCGCGAGCATCGTGAAAGGGCCACGTCCGGGGTAGCTGCCGGCTTCGCTCACCGCTTGATGTCAGCAGGCTGACCATGACGGCCTGGCGCAATGCAAGGGGGCGGGAGCGATGAGGAGATGCAGCTTTTTCAAGGGGTGGTGGGCATAGTGGCGCAGAGGGTGAAAGGTCAGCTGAGATGGCGCAGTGAGGGGGTAGGCTGCGGACAATATCGCGGTTTCCACGGATGTTTGCACGATCTTTGCTGTCGGCAATTGCTCTGGCCCAAAACACCGCAGCGATCGCAAAGGCCGCGACGATCATATAGCGGCGCGCCGAAACGAGCTGCTCGCGCGTCACCAGTCCCGAGCGCTCGATGAGCATCAGCAGGATGGGAATGCAGGAAGGCGATCATGATCTGGACGATCACCGCAACAGCAGGAAGGCGATGCGAGCGCAAGGTTAGCCGCGAAGCCATCGACCGCATCAGAGCGCATGGCGCCTGCAATGCGAGATCCGCGATCTCGCCATGGCCCCGAGCAGGACCCAGCACACTCCACACAAGAAAACCTATAAACCACCGGCCAGCCCTATGTTTGACCCCCACATCAGTGTCCCTTGGCATACGCTTGCGCGCACATGCTCATGCACCCACTCACACGAGCCCACTCCCGGCCGCACCTGCCGTTACATGCGTCACCGCTCTCGAACCGCCGCCTGAAGACGTACCAAAATTGTACTTCTCCACCAGCAGGGACAGGCAAGAATATGAGCATGGACACCAGGATCAGCGGCCTGGGGTGGGGTGGAGGGTGGTGTGGAGAGTGGGGTGGCGGCATTCCGGCGCCCATTCAGGGACTGAGGGTGGAGATGCAGGCAGGTCAGGGTTGCGCGTGCAGCATGTCAACAGCAGCACGGTCTCTGCATGGTGGGATCAAAGCATCTCACACCCAGATAATGCGTGTAGCTCTGCGTCTGACTTCAATTTGTACCAGTTATTAATAAAACTGTACACGTAAGTTGCATTCGCGTAAATCGTGTTTGGCACATTCATGATCCGGGCAAAGATCTCATTAATCAAACCATCCCAGCCCACATCTCAACAGCCCTTTCCCGCGCTGTTTGCTTTTGCCGCTCTCCTCCTGAAATTAAGGACCCTCCGTGGAGAGTGGCTTTATGATCTGGGCCGTCTGCGGCCCCCAAACGCCGTATAAATGCGACCCGCACGCGACCGCACGGTCTCGGCGACCCATGGGTTTCGCGGAGCCATTGGAAACGAAATAGTGTCATTGTGAACCAATCTGTCCGGGCAAGGGTGCCAACGTGGATTTGCCCGGCTAACGAGTGCAGGGGGAGCAGGGGGAATTTAACGATGCTGAGGGTCGTGGTGGGGTGGGAGGTGATGGCTGGAAAGGGGCAGGGTGGTGGTGATGGTGGATGCAGAGGTGGCCATGAGGGTTTCCACACGGGCATGGGGCTGCGACCTGGCAAATGGAAGTTCTGCATGCGCAGCGAACGGCAGCATCGCCGCGCCGATGATGTACATCGCGCTGAGCTACGACCACCGCATCATCAGGCAGGCTGCGTGCATCTTCACTGGTGGACATCAAGAACCAGCTCGAGAACCCCGGCCGGATGGTGCTGGGGCTCTGATGCACCGTGCCCCTCTCCGCCGGGAGAGGGGTTGGGGTGAGGGCCGGCGGAGCGCCAGGACGGATTCTGCTACGCGACGCAACGGCCCAGGCATCCATCGTCCGCCCGCTCGCGGCAGCTTTTGCTGCACGCATCCTATCGCCGCTCTCGAACCGGCGAACCGACGAATTCGGCGGCAGTCTTGAAAACCGGATGCGCTTCCCGCTCGAAGTCTTCGATGCAGTGCGGAAGATGTTCCCCGCAGGCCGCCCGGTGACAGTGCGCGTATCGGGTGCCGATTGGGTCGAAGACGGCTGGACCATCGAACAGACGGTCGCGTTGGCCGGGCCTTTCTCGGACAGCGCTTGGGGCGGGGCGAAGATCGGCGGCGGTCGGTGCGTGCGATGATATCGAGATGCCGGGCTGCGTGACGTTCGCGTCGTGACCCTTGCACGAGGCGGAGACGGTGACACCCATCTCTCCCCGTATTGGCCGAGGTCCCGATGTGTAGCTGCTGCGACGGAGGCGTGCGGGCATGGGGTTTGCATCGATCAAACCAATCCGGCGCGTATTATTTTTCAGCGAATTCGCGACTTCTCCCCGGCCCACGGCTTCCCGTACTTCGCGCACGGTCCCAATGCCCCTGACGAAGCCCAGCATCACGCCCCGATCCGTCAAGAACCAGCGTGTCCGTAGGTCAACACCGGACTCCCCAAACCGCCGCCATCCGACAGCCCCCGCGCGATGCTGCCCGCGATCAGTATCCACGGCCCCCACCTGGATCACAAAGTACAGCGGCGACACGTCAAAGTCGACGTCCGCCCGCTTACGCCCCCGCCGACCAGTTCAGCGGGACAGCAGTAGCTGCAGTAGCATCACAAACAGCCGTAGCGTCGAGGCCGGGCAGGACGCCCAGTAGGAGGGAGCGGACGAGCGGGATGTCCAGTCTCCTCCGACACGATCGGGCACCGCGAGTTCGGCGTAGGCGGCGGCGACGGTGCGTTTGCCATAGGTGTCGGGGTTGGAGCGGTCTGCGGGGCTGATCGGAGGGTGGCATGTTGAGAGCATGGGTCGACAGGAGCCCATGCTTCTTCACATGTGCACGTGATCGCTGCGGCCATTGTGGGCGCAGATGACGATGGGGCACGGCCGCCCGGTACACGTGCGCAGCAGGGCCGGGTGGGTGAGACGGGCAGGTATGAAGCCCGCCCTGCAGACTCCCCCATGGCTTCGCCACGGGGATGACGAATTAGGAGTGGAACATAACGGCCGTAACTGCCCGTCGCCCCCGAAGGCGGGGGCGGCGTCGGTTTACGCAGCCATGAAGGAAAAGGGGGCGGCGCCGCCGCGTGATGGCGTGTTTTGGGCGCAGCTGGTTCGGGCTTCTGCACTGCCAGACCTGGGGGTGATGATGTGCTATCCGATGCATGCAGCACCTCAAGCGACATGAAGACAATGCTGACTTGTTCAGGCGGCAGCAGAGGTGGAAAGCAACGCTGTTGCAGGCAATCCTCATGCAATGCATCCGCTGGGGCAAGGAGCCAACCCTAACGTTCCTTCCCTAACCCTTCCGGGGAGGAGGGAGCCTACAACCCAGGGAATGGGGAGCCTAGACCCTACCCCTCGCTGACCCCAAACCAGACTCAAGTACCCCTACCCCAAACAAACCCCGTCCCCAACCGCAGCCCTGCCAGGCGGCGCCCTGCGCCACCATTCTCCCCTGCCTCTGCCCCCGGCCCCCACACACCTGCGCTCCCAGAGCCTCAGTCGCAGCGCCCGCCAGATCGCCTCATCCGGGTTTGGCGCGGGCCGCAGCCGCCAGCACTGCTCGTCATGGGTGTGCAGCGACGTCGCAGCCACCACGGCCGGCCAGCGGGAGCTGCCAGGTTTGTTCGCGCGCACGTGGTGAGGCAGAGGCGGTCAGGTGGCGCGGCGTGCCAGCGCGCCGCGCCGCGCAGGCCGATCACAAGGTTGAGGTGCAATTCAAGGCCGGCGCGCCGCGCGCCGCGTGAGGGGTGGTTTGCTGGACCGGCACCGCACCAAGGCAAGGCCCGGGCAGGGGCTCGGGCCTGACAAAAGGGGCAGGCAGCTTGGAGAGGGATCGATTGTTCACCCCCGGCTCGCTCACTCGAAGGTGGCACGCGGCGGCAGCGGCTCGATATCGGGCATAACGCCTTGACCTTGCACCTGCCCTCGGCCAACTCCAAGGCCGAGGTCGAGCTGGAAGTCCAGCAAGGCGAATAACCCGGGGAACCCGGGGGCGGGGCAAAGGGGACATGGTGCAGCCTGCGGG
>NNCB01001518.1:0-10504 GCA_002317545.1 Scenedesmus quadricauda | reverse complement strand
CGCTCGCAGGGGGCAGGGCGGCAGAGGCGGCCGAGCCGCGCGCGCTGTGCGCGATGTTGCCGATGGCCTGTCGACGCGTGACGAGTTTGTGGTAGAACGTATGTCGGATGTTTTTTTGGGGGGGAATGCATGGTCGTGCCGTCGCCGCGTTGCATGCCGGAAGTGGACCCAAGTGCGAACACCGGACAGCGCGGGCCCGCGGCACATCGCCAACCACAAAGCAGCAAAGGGCATGGCGCTCAAAGCCATCGCCAAGGCGCTGACGCGCAGCGAGGAATCGGTGAAGGTCCGCGCCAAGGCCGATAGCCTCCCCATCGCAAAGCTGCACTGAGTCATCATGCCCGCCAAGAATGCACGCCATCTGCTGCACGTGCCGGCTGCGCGGCCCGCGTGTGCGGCGCTGCACGCTCTCCGTCCCTGGAACAACCCCGGGCAGGCGCTCACACCCGCAGATCCTGCATCGGACTGCACCCACCCTGCAGACGCAGTTCAGGCCAATTCCTCTAGGCAAGGCTCCGTGAAGTCGCCGCCCAGCGGCAGCACTGAGGGGCCCGGAGGAACGATGTGCCATGGCCTCTGCTGGACCAGGGCCGCGAGGCCGCGAGCCAGGCCCAGCTCAGCCGCGGCCGCGCCCATCTGCTCCTGGGGGTGGGTGGGGATTTGCGAGTGCCGGGACGGCGCGGGGAGGGCTGGAGGATGGGGAGACAAGCGGCGGCACGGGCGGGAGGGTGCTGGCCAGCCGGACGGCGTCAGGGCGTCGGAAGCGGACGGGCGGTGATGCCATCGCTACGCCGCTGCGGCTTCTTTGCGGCTATGTCGGGCAGGACGCAAACCCGAACCTCTATCACACGATGTTCCAGGGCGGCATCGGGATGCCCGACCGCGATTTCTATCTGAAGGACAGCGAGCGCAATACGAGGTTGCAGGCGGCGTATCTCCAGCATCTGGAAAATGTCCTGACGCTGGCGGGCGAGGCCAATGCGAGCGGTGCGGCGTGCCAATGCGATGCTAAGGCGACAAACAGATTGCGACGGTCCACTGGGACAAGAACGGGGCATATCCCGGTCTCCCGCCAGCCGCACCGCCACACACCAGCACGGCGGCTTGCGGCCGCCTCCCAAGCTGCGCCCCGCCGCCCAGAACCAGTTCAGCCAAGGCCTGCAGCGACCTTGGCTCCAGGAGGGTGTGCGCAGCGCCACAGATGCTGGCGCGCTGCTGATTATCTGCGGCGCTTGCGCCGCTCTCAGCTTGGGACAATAGGCTGTGAAAAGGGGGGGTGTTGGATTTAAGTAAGTGGGGGGCGGACATGAATAGCCATGAGCAGGGGGGTTGTCGGCCGTTTTGCATGACTGGATCGGCGTGGGCGACGAGGGGCGAGAGAGCAGCTGTTGTCAAGAGGGGGCGGGATCGATGTCACTCACTCGCCCTTGTACTCGTTCGTCCAGCTGCAGCAGGCGCCGTGCTTCGCAAGGTCCACTCAGCTGTGTCGAACCGCGCCTCGGCGCTGCTATCTGCGCGGGCCATGAGCGGCAACGGGGCACACGGCATGAGGACGGGCAATTTGAATTCGGACTTCTTCATGGAACCTCCTGGCTGAAAAGATGCCAGAAAGCTCTACTTGCTAGGTTTGTGGGATCAGGGGAGCTTACGTACAAGCCTTCATATTATAGATTCGGTTTCCCAGCGTTGTCGCGAGGGAAGCGAAACGCAGGTTCACAGACCCTGATAGTTCGGCCCCGCGCCCCCCTCCGGCGTGACCCATGTGACCTGTCTGTGTATGGGTCCTTGATGTCGCAGGTTTGCGCCGTTGCGCTGCCGGTAGGTACGATATCACCCCGTTTACAGTGTCCCTAGGATACACCGACCCCGAGATAGTCACCAGCGAACGGCCGTAATCTCGGCATGGATGAGCAATAGGGCAATGACAACCACCCGCTGTAACAGTAGGGCGCCAGGCGCATTCGACCGATCTGACAAGGCACGCCTGCACACAGCTGCAGCCAATGTCTTCAGTTGCCTTGCTCAGAAAAACTTAGATGACGATGACCATGGCGACGGAACGCTGGGACATGAGGCAAAGTAACCGTGTATCCAAGTCAGCACAGTCGAGTGGCCGGTGCCGGACGCACAGCAACACAGCTTTTGCTGATGACCGGCAGCACCTGAGCGGTTGAGGCTAGCCAACCCAGCAAACAGATACCCATTCAAGCAGAAATTCACATCGAGGGCAGGCCGTTGAAATTGGCATCAGGGATACAACGCAGCGCTGCTTGCCACCCAGCACGATCAGTAGCACGATCGCAGCAAGACAGTGATGCCGACGGACGCCAGGCCTGCCATGCTGCTCGGATGACGCGCGTCCGTCCACGCATGGCTGTGAGCCGTGATAAGGCATCGTCCCACTTCTATAGACGCCACACGTAACGCAGAGTTCCGGCACAAAGTATTGCATTCCCTGCCTGTCGTCGACCGTGGTGTCGAAGTCCCGACTCTTCAGTCATCGCCTTGCGAATGACGTGCCTGGCACAAACCATTGCATCACGTGACACAGTTCTACAAACCTGTCCATGCTTGGCTCAACACACACGCAACCATATGGTCCACTGCCTGCCTCACCATCGCGTCCACATCAGGCTTTCTGTTCCCAGCCCGGTATTGGTCAGATCTGAAGCGAAGGCCCGCAGTTTTTGTTTTTCCTTTTGATGGTTGATGGAAAAGGATTGCTCGGTTGGTAGTTCCATACTGCCCATGAGCAGGGTATCACTATAAAATTTGATAATTTCCGTATTCCCCCTCATAGCCTGTGTCAGATTGCGCGGCACTGCCCTTCACTTCCATTCAAATGACAAAATCTTTGTATTCGGGCGTATTGGCCAGGTAGTGCCTGATGCTCTCCGGCAGGGCCTGTACGCCATTGAGTATGGTCGGCTGCTCTGAACCACCAATAAGCGTATACTGGTTATTGAATAGCAGCGTAAAAAAGGCATTATTCTGGGACACCATTACCTGATACATATTCTCATCCTGGTCGTTCTTAAAGATCGTACCGGTACTTCGACAGTTCTGAGAGTGACATGTTGGATTCGGTGTTCCTGGCATTCTTCCTGCGTCAAGGCCTGCATGGATGGATATTACTAGCTTGTATGATGGCTCTGCTCTCGAGTGCAAGCAAAGTCCTGGGCATTTGCCTCGGCAGCACTGCCGCAATCCCACACTGCGCATAGTTGTGCTGCAACTGCGGCGCATGCCGTGGCGGCAACGGCACTGCCTTATGTGTGCATGTGTGTCCGTACACAGGTCAGTTGGTTCTGGATAGGCGTCGCAGCGAGCGGTTGGGTGTGGCAGGGCGCCCACGCTGCGTCAGCGCAGCGTGCGCCCCCACCGCAGCAGAGCATCCGCAGCTGCAACAACCTGCAGCTCAGAAGCAGAGACGGCGTAATTCATAAGCAGCATCGGCAGCTCTCGTAGCAGCAGCAGCAGCAGCAGCAGCGCAGCAGCTGCAGCAGCAGTAGCAGCCATGAGCTGCTTGGCGGCCGCAAGGGCGGCAACTTCCGCTGCTCGCGCAGATTTCGACCCCAAGAAGCTGGCACCCTCAACAAGGTGTGCTACTTCCTGCGCTGCAGGGCGTGGCCGCTGTACGGATGGGCGAACACCTGGCAGCCGCGACAGCCGCCGACGAGGCATCCCCTGCTGAGTACAGGCCGTTCCCTGCGCTCCCCTCGTCAGCTCCAGCGCGCCTCTCAACCCATCCACGCCGTTCTCTTCCGCCCCGCATATCATGGCCAGCACGCGCTGCGCGACCGCGCGCGCAAGATCGATGAAGGCATCCTTATCATCAGGTCGGCAGGGACGGTTGCAGTTGCCGTTGTGTTCGCGGTCGCGGTGCGTCTCTGCTGCCGCATGTCTCAAACCCGCAAGACACCTTGCACACCTGCATGATCCTGCTCTGACAGGTTCGGCCGGGGAGCAAGGGCTCGTTTGTACGAAAAGCTCATGGTCGGGACGCACACCCAATGCCAACGACCAACGCCAACCGCACCAGGTTTGAGGTGCCGCCCCATATGGCGCGCCAAGTGCGTGGAGCACATGCCAAGGGCGTGCGCTTCAATGCCGAGAAGAAGCAGGTGAGGGTGACGGCGGCTGGCTGGCGTAAGCCTGCGTTTCCCCTGAAGAGGAGAGCCCGCCTGGCCATGCGCAGCCCCGCACGCCAGGTTCCCTCGTAGACAGTCCCAGCAAGGTGCCGATGGTGTTTGCTCTCTTGCTAATCGAGCCGGCGAGCCCGTCTTCGCCCCCATCACGGCGCGCTGTCGATCGCTCAACCCCGCCAACGCCCTGCCACGCCAGAAGGCTGCCGCCAGGTGGTACTACGAGGTCACCATGTCCGCGGCTTCACCATGCGCCACCACTGCGGTTGCAGGGTCACGATGAGCGGACCCCAAAATGCGGAGTACGTCGTAAGGACGGCGCACGCCGCAAGGTGGAAGAGTACGACACGGCCGACGCGGGCACCGTGCAGCTGCCCGATGAGGCGGAGCGCCACGCGCTCAACGCCGACCCGCTCTCGCGCCTGGAGCGCTCGACTGAGCAGGCACGGGCCGCGGCGACGGGGCGCGCGGCGCTGGCGGCGCTTGCGGCGGATCGGGAGGAGAAGCGGGACGGGTACGCGCTCAACAAGCGGCTGAGGGCGCAGCTGAGGGCCAGCAAAAAAGATGACGCCGCGCTGGCGATAGGTGGGCCCGGGCTTTGGGGGAGAGCGGGGCCTGGGCTGGGGGTTGGGATTCCGTGTACGGTGCGGTCCGTCTGGGCGGCGTGGGAAGGGGAGGGCTGTGCGGGCTGGCGGGGAGACGCTGGGCTCAGCATGCTGCGGTTTCAAGGCACTGTGGGCGCTGTGAAGGACGGCTGTTGCTGCACGCAGCTGCGGCGGCCCCTTGCGCTTGTGTTGACACGCACCCCCCTCATCGCCGCACGACACCCCCCCTCCCACAGGCGCAAGCAGCTGGGCCTCGCAGACCCATCACCTGCGCCAGGGTCAGGACGATGCCCAGGAGGCGGCGCTGGCGCTGTTCTGCGGCAGACGACGGGTCAAAGTTCCGGAGCAGCTGGCAGGGCACGAGGCGGAAGACATGACGGAGGGCATCATGCCCGCCGGCGGCGGCGGAGGCGGTGCGGCGCAGGCAGCGGCAGAGGCGGCGGCGGCAGAGGCGGCGGCGGGAGACGTGGGGGCGGCAGGGGTGTGGGGCCGCTCTGTCGCCAGCGGCGCAGGCTTTGGCGTCGATGGTGGTGCGATAGGTGGCAAGGGTCGCTCCCCGGCCTGTGATCACTGAGTGCAGCTATTTTACTAATCCTGCAGGTTGTCATCTTTTTTTGCCAATGTCCAATAAACATCCGCAAATCGGCAGCAATTCCCATTTTATGCTGCAGAGCAGGTGTACCTTGCCCCACTGTACTTTCTCAAAGGCGACACAGCAAGCTCCTTGGTGTGACCGGATGCGGTGCAACGTCACGCCAATGTTGAACCGCATCTAACTTTTCGCGAGCATCAATCCTGGAACTCGGTTCGCTAGGGTGTCGGATCAAACGATCGTCAGATGCAGTTCGCGCCACGCGACCGCTTGGAACGGCACATCGAAAATGTCCGTCTGAAACTGAATGCTGCACCGCGCGCACCTGATAACGCAGGCAATACTGACCTTCGATGTCCCCGAGGCCATTCCGCAACATGTTGGTCAAAAACTCGTCGCTTTGCGGCGTGTAAATTGTGTGACGCCTGCGCTAGCTCCACGCCCCACTGGTCGAAAACTCCCCCGGATTCAAGTCCGGGGTGACGAATAGGGCTCCGGTAGGTTGTCTGCCGGCGCATTGCCAGCCTCCGGCCCGGCGCCGTGTCCGGTGACCTGCCAGACCATTGTAGGCCTTACGGGTGGCTGTGGTGAGCTCCATACCGAATCGCCCCTCAGGACACCGACAGTGGAAGCGAGGGAGCATTTCGGGCGAAGAACCGCGGCGATCTCGACGCGCCTGTGCCCGGCAGGTCGACGGTGTAACCGCTGCTTGCAGCGATCCGGTTGCTGCTGTAGCTCAGTGGTAGAGCGCGTCATTGGTAATGACGAGGTCGACAGTTCAATCCTGTCCAGCAGCACCATTTTCCTTCCATCATCGACACCCGCCGGCGCCACGCTGTTTTCGGTGCTTTGCCAAACCCGTTGTCCGGGCTAGGAAAAAGCCGCTGATCTGGCGCAAGAGGGACGGGGCATGACGGACAAGGGAAATTCCACGCGCGGGGTCTTCTCGCCTCGACATCACTGCCAGCCCCCTGGGCGCCAGCGTCTCAGGGACCGCGATCCGCCTTGCGCCCGGGCGAGCCACTCCGCGCCAACCCGAGCCTTGCATGATCAGAAACCATGAATTCATGCTGTGACCCCCTGCACGACGCGCAGACGGGCTGCAGCCAACTTGGGGCTGTACTTGAAGCAGCACAGGGGCGAGCGCCAGCACCAAAGACACCTGGGTATGGAAGAAGACTGCTGGGAACAGGGGCCGCCCGACCCCTTGCGTTTGGCAATGCAGCTGCATGGCCATCCCTGATGCAAAGCAATTGGCAGGGCCTGCCCCCTGCGGCATTCGATGGGAGTCCAGCCTTGAGACGCTCGGCGTCAGCGGCTCCCCCACGCTCAGGGGGCGAGCTGCACAGCCAAGCACCACTGGCAGAGGGGCCATGCACGCTGCGCCTGCACAGCTGACTGGAGCCGTGTCGCATGTGGCATCTCCCCTGAGTCCCCACCTTCCCGGCCGCAGCTCCTCGCGGCAATCTGCACGGTGGGGTGCGTGGAGGTACTGGCAATGGCAGGTACCTGCGAAAGGTACTTTTGCCGGCGCCTTCTTGGTCAGATTCATACCTGAGCAGGCGGTAGCCGTCGTCGGCCCAGGCGGGGGCCGCAATCAGGCTGCACAGGAGGAGTAAAAATCGGACTTTATGCATAGGTACTTCGAGTATCGTACATCACTCAAGAAGGATGGTAGCACAAATCACGGACCTACGCACACACTGAACGCCGCCGTCCCGCAGCCCGATGGTCACGATCAGCAGCACGGTCTGGTTGTTGGGCCGGTAGAGGTTGGCCAGCCCGCAGGTCGGGTTATCCTATCTTCCCGTTCTCTGGGAGTGGCGAGTCCTGCTTTGATGCGGCGTGCTGCGGTGTGCGGGCAGGGACTCCTCTGCTGCACAGCCGACAGCTCCGCGGCAGCCGCGAGGCGTCTTGCCTTGCGCCCCTGCAGCCGCCCCTTTTTTGACCCCCCCGCCGACCAAGCTCTGGAAACCGAAATAGGCTACCAGCGTATCAAAAGCCTGAACGGGATGGACGGTCCGGGAGTTACCTATCCGAAGTACAGGGCACATCCTGGCGGACGCGACCAGCCCCGATTCTGCCCAAAACGCAGCATACCTTCATGGTGTTTGAGGCGCAGGTACCCGTGCAGATCCGCCGGACGGGCCGCCACAACAAGGAGGGTCACTACTCCATGGCTCAGTGGTACCCCAAAGATGAGGAAGTACGCCCGTACTGCACGCATGAACGTGAACAGAAACGGTCTGATGTGTATCACCCCCACCCCAACCAACCTCACCAACTCCCATCTCTGCCACCCCCCCTGAAGGTACCTGGTGGCGCTGGGGTCTGTCGGCACAACCCTGCGTCAGCGCTTCGGGGGGGACCAGGTGCGCGGGGCGGGGCAGGCCAAGGTTGGTTGATGACGTCGCCAGATCAAGCAGGCAGCCAGCAAACGATTCAGCCGTGCTGCCCGGCAGCCGGCCACAAAGCAATTTCGTACCCTTACCTTTCCATCTTTGGAATTCCAGGCCTGCGCCACCCTGCCACTGCACTTTATCGGTATAATCGGCTGCATAGCGGGTTTCAATTATGGGGCCATTTGCCTCGCGATCCGGTACTTGAATCCTCTTTGCATCCCGGCCTTATCCGGGTCAGCAAGCCCGACACGCCTGGCGGAGTTCCTTCTTACAATTTGCCGATCAGCGTCTTGGGCAAGGCATCCTTGCGAATGATCTCTTGCGTCGGTTGGCTGCCGAGGAAGGGCGGGGCGGTCGTCGCCACTTCACCGCTCGCGCGAGCTTGTGAGGCACGCGAACGGCTGCTGCATTGCGACTGCCGTGCGAGGCACGCCGATGACATGTGATCACTGCCTTTTTGCCGCTTCATGGACGCTGCCTCTGATTATCTCGTATTTACTGAAGCGCCCTCCAAGTACCTACTCATGTGACGTCGCCTCAAAGGTTTTACGCAAACAACTGATCCGTGCGGTGATTGCCAACAATGCCGATGGCGCCATCGAAGCCCATGCATATCCCACGCGCCAGGCGGGCCGCGGCCGACCGTGCTGCCGCAGGGTCAGGTCCAGGTGGTGGGGTCGCGGGCACCCATGCTCAGCGCGCACGCAGCCCGTGCCGATTATGGCACCCCCCTCCCCCAGCCGCGCGCCACCCCCGGTGCCCTGCGCTCGCTGGTGACCGACATGGTGGTGGTGCCGGTCAGGAGAGCAACGGGTCGAGCGCGCAGTTCGGCTCAGTCAAACTGGAGCGGACCATCTTTAGACTGTAGCTGTCTCGGCTGCTCGGCTGCCGTCCAGGGAAAACAGGCCATAGCCAGAGATGGCTCCGCGCGCTTGGATTCATACGCCAGGTCGCCGCGCACGAAGAAGCCTGTGTTGGCGGACACCGGGGCGTTGACCTCTGCGGTTGCAATGAATTGGTGCGTCGGCTTTGCTGCGGCGACCCGCCTCCCTTCGCAGCTACGCCTTCGGATTTGGCATCCCCCGGCAGGAATCGGCGCTGCCGTCCTGGTCGTAATCTCTTCCGTGGTGTCGTCGTCAAATTGATGTCCCGAGGATTTGTCTGTGAAATGCTGCTTGCAATTTGTATTGCCAAAATCCAAACAAAGGTTCATGCTTACAATAGTCGCTAGGACAATCTACCCTTTGTTCAAGGCGGTTGCTGATCTGTTGTTTTGGGGGTTGGGGGGCATGAATGCCCACCTCAGCGTGCAAGTGCCCGGCGCATCCACTGCCGGCTTCGGCATCTACCGCATCGTGCTGTAGGGCCAGCACCTGACAATGCCCTCCGTCCTCGCTCTACCCGAGGTCGGCATCTTGTGGCGTTGGCACTCTTAAAGAGTAGCAACGCTTCCATTCCGACCCGGCACCCGCTGTACGAATCCTTCGTCCGTTCGGGGCTTCTTAAGCATCTGGGAAGTTCTGAGTCGGCTCCATGGAAAACTTGCAATGCTGACAGCACCCGCGATTGGCTGAGCTCTACGGCAGTGGCGTGGGGCAAAGCGTAGTGGGGGACGTTCGTGGAGGCGACAGGATGGAGCGGTGACCTCCACCTGCACGAGCACTTGGTTCTTGCGCTACAACCTTGTCTCTTGACACTACAAGAACGCCATGCTCCCATGCTGCAGCCATGCCGGGCTGCTGAAACTTGCCTCTTTGCTTCCGCTGTGCACTCGACACACTGTGCAGAGCCCGCGGCCGGCGAGAAGCCAACGTGAAGTTCAGGATGGACCACACCAAGCGCATGGCCGACCGGAACAAGGCCGCCATCCGCAGCCCTGCAGCTGGGGCCGCTGCGGCTGGCGGGCGCCGGGGCTACCAGGTCAGCCTGACAGAAGTGGTGGAGACCAAGTCCTTCATGAGCCTGCATGCCCGTGTTCCTGACAGTCATCACTGGCAGGTGCGGCCCCCATCCTTGCGCTAGTGCTGGTCCAGTGGGGCGCACAGTGGCTTTTGTGAGGCCTGGAGGCGGTGCAGGCTGGTGCTCCTTGATCTGCAAGCGCACTTGCTGGGTCCGTGAGGTTACAGTACTTTGATAGAAGCTTCTAAATGTACCTGGACCGGTGTCAAGTGCGTTGGGTACTCACCGACTACGTGCTCGGACATACACTGACCACCTCATGGAATGTGCTTGCTCCCCCAGTGGCGTGCGACCCCATCTGCAGCCGCTGCTGCCCTACCCCGGTGACGTCATGGACCGCCGCTGGGCAACTCCAGACTTCAAGATCCCGCCTCCTCGATGTCCTTTGCCAACGACGTGTTCGCGTGCTGCTCACCATCCCGCTGGAGGCCGCTGGGTGTCGGCCCCGCTGGCGCTGAACCGCGAAGCGCTGCCGCTGGGGCTGCAGATCTGCAGATACCGCCTCCCTCCTGCCGACTTCATCACTCCTGCTGCCACCAGCACATGTTGACCCCGACGCTGCGCCGCCTGCGCCTACCCCGTTGGGACATCGGTGAATCGTCCCCGTGGCCCTGAAGTTTGTCGCAAGGCCATCGAGGTCACGACCCGCATCGGGATCGGCTGCATCGTCAGCGGTCGCGCTGCTGTCGGGAGGTGTTCATTGCTGTGCACACATGATTGTGATGCGTGTGCGTGCTGCGTCGTGCATGCGTGCCTGCACGCCATGTCAGACCATGCGGGAGTTGTGAGACCCCATTCGGC
>NNCB01001517.1:0-10513 GCA_002317545.1 Scenedesmus quadricauda | reverse complement strand
CAAGAAAACGGCACTGGCCCCTCTTTCGTGGACATGGCTGTCATACACTGACTTCATTCAACATACACACACGACAACACACACACACAAAAATAAAGAACTCACGCCCACAGTCTGCTTATACACACACCGCACTGCAAACCAACCATGCCGATCTGGCGGCCCATCTTGCGCCGGCTACCGGATCTCCGTGCAGCGCTTATGATCTGCGGCCGTGCTTCGGTAAAAACCATCCTCTCGGTCTCACCGGCTATCTCAGCTTCGGCCACGCGGCCTTCTTCGGCGTCGGTTCCTACACTGCCGTGTGGTCGCTGAAGCTGCTCACCCTAGATGCCATCCCGGCCATGGTTTTCGCCGTCATCGTCTCGGGCCTCTTCGCCTTGGTCATCGGCTTCCTGTGCCTGCGCCGCTCCGGCATCTACTTCTCCATCCTCACGCTGGCCTTCGCCCAGATGAGCTACAACCTCGCCTATTCGGTGCTCACCCCGATCACCAATCCTCATCCTCAACTTCGCCCTCGTCCTCCTCCTCGTCCTCCTCTTCGTCCTCACCCTCGCCGGTCCCGCCCTCGCCGCTGCTGCTCAGCGTCTCCCATTCGCCGCTGCCGCTGCCGGCGGCCGCCCCCTCGTCCGTCTCCTGTCGGAGCACCTGCGTCGCGATGATAGTAGGTAGCATTGAACCAGCCGTGGCGTGAGGTCGAGGGACATCGAGGGCCATGCACGCCGACATGGCAGCGCCAACCTGACAGTTGCGGATGCGCCCCTGCACCCTCCGGGTACATCGCTGCTGGCAGTCAGCCGGAGCAGGAGCGGCGCTGTCAGGCTGAGGATGCTATGCCAAGCGGTGCTCGCTCGGCGATCCGCATGGCGGGCCGCGCACGTCCATGCCGCCGGCTCATTTGGCGGCGACATGCGCTATTGATTTCCGGGTCGCGTAGTAGCGCACTGAATCCCGTTGTCAGCTTCTTGACGATATGACTTTGCGGTCGGTGGGACTCATTCGGACGTCCACGGTGGCCGGCTTGACGCAGGCTGCCGTGCGGCGGCGGCGCCGCGCCGCGAAGCACGGGGCTGGGCCGGGGGCGCAGCGCGTGCGGCGGGGAGCGAGTGCTCCGGTGCAGCTGCTAGCCGCCGGTGCAGGTGTGCGGGCTCTCCACGCCCAGCCCCGGAGGCGCAAAAAGCGTTCGTTGTGCTCAATTTCAGACCTATGACGCCGACGTGCAGGCGCGATCTATGCGGAGGAAGAGGCGCCTCGGTGAGCTGGACGATCTGTGCACTTTGGACCCGTAACAGCACCATGCACAATCAATTGTACCCGATTCATCTACGTTGCAAGTCTCACTCGGCTGTGCCGGGTGACTGCGAGCAGCATATCAACGGTTGTAAGTGCGTCAAGCCTATAGCCTGGTGTAACTGGAAGCGTAACAACATCCTCACATTAATCATAGCACGTCATCAGACCCACCAACCATCAGATCAGGCTACAACCATACTTCGACAGCAAGACAGCCGGACGTGCAACGCGGCCGCAACGGGCCTATACATATACAGTTGCGACGTAGCAGGTCAAGGCACAGCTGAAGGGCCGTGTGACGTCGGGCGTGACCACGACAGCTGCCGAAGCGCCGAACGGAGCGCCGATCGTCGACCACCACGCTAGACCGCGCTAGTATCGGCCGTGTTCTGCCTGGTGGCCTGTTGTGCGGTCATTGCCCTGCTCATATTCCCATCGTGGTGCATGTCGGCTGGCTGGCCAGCATCGTGATGCGCACCGATGCGCAGCAGGGCATCATTCTGAATGTCGTCGTCGGCGTTGTCGGCGCGTTCCTCGGCAATTTCCTCGGCAGCTTTTTCGCTGCTCGCAACATCATGTCGGTTCTTGAGCGGATGCAGGAGATCGGCATGCCGCTCCTGATCCACGGCGAGGTTACTGACCATGACGTCGACATCTTCGACCGCGAGGCGGTGTTCATCGAACGCACGCTCGAACCGCTGGTGCGCGCGCTGCCCGCGCTGAAGATCGTGTTCGAGCATATCACGACGGCCGAGGCGGCGCAGTTCGTTGCCGACGCACCCGCCAACATCGCCGGCCGAGTCATCGGCCCTATCTATCTGAGCTCGGCTGGGGCGGCTGGTGGTTCTGGGACCATGCGGTGGCCTGCAACACGCGCACCATCCCATTCGCCAGGTGGGCACGGGTCCACTGATCCAGCAGGGCGAGCCGCCGGCGGTCTGGCGCAGCCGCAGCTCTGTGCAGCTTCCCACAAGCCTGCGTGGACTCCTCGGCCCGGCGGCTGAGGCTGAAGGCACACCGACCGCTTTGCCTTTCGCGGAGCAAACTCCATTTCATGTCGCAGACATCTCAGTCACTGTAGCCACCGTGGCGCTGATGACGACACATGATTCGGCGGGACAAGGTGCAAGGTGGCAGGCCTGTGTCAACACACACGCGCACGTGTGTGTGGGTGTCTGCATGTTTGAGTGTGAGGGTGTGTGTTTGCGTGTGCGCGCGCGGTATTTATATGCGCCCGATGTGCTTGCATGCGTGCGGGCTTCAGAGACCTGCACATGTTTGGAAGTGAGTTTGTGTTCGTTGTGGGTCTCTTCTGACACCATTGAGACGCTTGTTTGGGTCGCGCCTCAGATAACTGGTGCGGTCCTCTGCAAGCTCAACAGACAGTCAGCGCCCTGGTGCTGCCGTGCGCGACCCAGCCCCCACTTCTTTTTTTCCCCTCTGCCCCTTCATATCACCATCCCTCGTCTCAATCTCGTGCTGCGACGCGCAGACTACGACCCCTTTGACGACGGCGGCTTCTGCCGCAGCCGCTTCTGGCTGTTCCTGTCTTACGTGGTGTCCTTTGCATCGCTGGTCGGCGCGGTCTGGGTGCTGACTCAGCACTATGGTGCGCGTCCACGGCCCCGCGCACACATGCGGCGCATTATGGGTATGCCGAGGGCGCTCCTGATCGCAGCTGCGAAGGCCCCCCGCCCTCGATCCACGACGCCCGACTTCTCTTTGCCGGCTCCCGGCTGCCCAGATTGAAACGACCCGCTCTTCGCCACTACCCTCACCCAGCACGAGATGCACCCCTCCCCCTTCTAAAGGGGGAGGGTAGCCGGCTCGGTCGAGCCGGCATATTCCAGGAACTCGGCGCGCTGGGTCATCGCGTTCGTCGCGCGCATCAGCCGCAGCACATCAAGGTTCAGATCCTTGTCGCCACCCGATTGCTGCAGCAGGATATAAAGCGTATTCCGCCAGGTCGCGGGCGTGGGGTAATCCTGAACGCGCATCGTCAGCACATCGAGCATCTCGTTCGTGCGGTTCGCTTTCTGGAAAGCTTGCGCAGGGCGGACATAAAGCCTTCACGATGTATAACCTTTGTGGATGGCTGCATCAGCTTACTTGTACCGGATGGCGTACGACTGGTTTCAACGGCCAGAAGGGGCCAGATTCAGCGTCCGCGGCGCGGCGCGCTGGGGCGGGTGCAAGGCGCAGGTGGGTTGTGTGGGCCGGCTGTGGCGGCCTTCGAGTGTTGATCGAGGCTGCCGCAGCACTCTGTGCTGTCGTCCCACGTGTTGACTTGGAATCTGCGCGACGAGCGCATCGCCGATCGCCAGCGTGACATAGGTGCTGCCCGCCTGCGAAAAGCTGAGGCCGTGGCTGAACACGCCCAGGATCAGGCCGCCGACGATGTTCACGAACAGGATCAGCAGGCCGGCGATGGCATCGCCCTTCACGAATTTTGACGCAACCATCGAGCCGTAAAAATTAATTACAGACATGCGATTGATTTTGCTTACAGCTGTGATTCAAAACCGAATTTGACGGATTGCTGACCATATGCCCCCCTTTCGGTTCCTCGAGATAAAGGGCCTCCGCACCGGCATCCTTCAGCTTCGCCACGAGTTTGCGCGCATGTCCTGGCCCGACCACATCATCAGACGTCGAGTACATTTACATAGAGTTAATGATTCTAGGTTGTCCTATTACTCAATACAGCGATATAGGATATCATTCAAGGTATCATTCATATTAGAATTGATCTGCCCAATCCAGGTTCCGCCATGGCTAAAGGTCCTGTTCCCTCTGTACTTTTCCATAAACTACGCCACTATACCCATAATCTTGGATATGCTGCATTTCCAGATCCGAGTACAGCCTGCAAATTTTAACGGGTTTAGCCTGGCAATCGAATATTGTCAAGGCTGCCAGAAGCAGGAAATGCAGGGCATTCCTGGAAGTACACGCCATTGCAACTGTAGCCAAATCCACCCCGGATTACAAATTCAATATCGGCAAAGACGCACTGTGATCTACACCCAGACCACTGAATACATAAATTTTTGGGAGCTTTTGTTGCATCGGCTGCTGTATTGTAATAAAATTATCTATTCAACCTGCCAAGGCCCAGCCATTGGTCCAGTTCCGGGTGTTGTGTTTCAAAAGGTGTTTCAACCGGTACGGATAAGCTACCGATCCCTTTCTTATCCAGGTACCAGGCACCTGTACGCACATGAATCACTAGGATGCGCACTGCAAAAGCCTTTGCGGAGATAATGTATACATTCCTAACCCTGTACATAAATCCATCAACAACAGATCTTGGCTTCCCTAACTATGGAATGCTTAGTGGATTCTTCGATCAACCTGATTATAGGGGATCATTGCAAAGCTCCTCATAACACGTTGCAGGCTGCCGACTGGCTGAGGCTGCCCGGTGGGTGCGTTGGCTGGCTGTGGGCCCTGCTTGGCAACTAGCTCCCGCAACCCTCAGCACCAATGCACGCGCGCCTGCAAGGAGCAGCTGCCGGCTGCACGCAGTGCCTCCTGAGGGCTGCAGTGCTGCCCCTCAGCCTGATGCTGGCTTCATGCAATGCTGACTACCATGCCAGGTCGAGCGTTCACGCGTAAGTGTGCTGCCTGCCACGCATTGCCGACGCAGCGTGCGCAGCCGGCCATGGACCAGAAGGGCGTCGTCACCTTTCTCATCAACCCGCAGCACGGCTTTTTTGGCAGCATGGCCAGCCATGGCTTCGATGTCTCCTACATCGCCGATATCGTTATCTTGCTGCGCTTTTTCGAAAGCGACGGTCGCATCCGCAAGGCCATTTCGATCGTCAAGAACCGGGGCGGCCAGCACGAGGACGCAATCCGCGATGTCCGGCTTGAGGTGACGGCACCAGCCGCCGGCATTCCTCCTGTGCCCATGTCTTGCCCGTGAGCGTCCCGGGATGTCTTGCCCGCATCCGGCGGGCAGGACGGATCGGCCACAAGACCAGCGGAACCAACCGCTTGGCCGGAACAAATGAAGTAAGGAAACTCTCTATGGCCTCTACGGCTTTTCCGTCGCGCGACGATTTCGCCGCGATGCTCGACGAATCGCTGGGGTTGAGTGAGTCATGGTGGTTGCTCGACCAGCCAGCACTGGGCGGGGGCATATGATCCCAATGTGATTGAAATGCGATAGTCGTCTGGGGGTCATGCCAGAATGAATGAAGCGGCGCAGCATTTTTCAGCTTTTTTCCGTCCTCAGTACAGTTTAAGATGTAATGCATTCGCTGAATGGCAACCTAGATGCCACACGAGTTCATGCCCAAAGGATAGCCGGCTTCGTGTTACGTCCCCGCCTTTTTATCACAAACCCAACTTGGCGCAAGATACTTTCACTTCTGGTGTCATTACTTTATTCCATACGCGTAATTCATCCATGGCACCTTTAAATTTTGGTCCGTATACACCCGTTCCATCCTGTCCTACACGCATTGGTAAAGTGCCGTCCAGGCTAAGCCCGGAGTCTGCAGCGATATTGATTGGTGTGCCGGCTTGTACGCTTCAGGTAGCCGTCAGGAAGCCGTTACGGTCCACTACCATTGCAATGTGGTTCCACTCGGAAGGATCTGGGTACAGCAGGTGGTGGCATGTGCGCCGGCAGCAGTGGCAGCGCCACGTCGTCAGCTCCTGGCAACAGAGGGCGGAGCACCACAGGCAAGGCTGGTGCCAATGCAGCCATGCGGGAGAGGTGCAAAAGATGTCGTTTGGCACTCACAGGCAGCGAGTGCTAACACGCCGCCATATGGGTGGGCGTCAGATAGGCGTCAAGCGCCGGGGTACAAGATTCGTACGAAGTTTTTGCGTCAGGCCGGAAGCAGGCCAAGAGGCGGCATCCGCCAGCGCGCGAGGCAGCACGCCGCACCACTGATCAGTTGGGTTTTTGTTCCTGGTGGAGCTCTGACCCACGTCGGGTAAAAGAGTTCGGGCTCTGGTGAGGCCGGTGTTCATTCGCCGTCGAGCGCGCAGAATTTCCTGCTCCCTTGCATCGAGTTTGGTCCAGCGGCAAGTGACGCAGCCTCCTTGCGCCCCAGCGCAAAATTGCAGGTCGAGGCTTTTTTATGCGAGGCTATTATTGGCTGTGCAATCAGAGCGTCGGAGTCGCAGCTTTCAGCTCAGGCCCATGCTGAGCAGTGGCACATATCTGTAAATATCCGTAACAAGAAGCGCCTGCAAGCCATCAGAGTGCACAGGATTGTATTCTGGCTGGAGCAGAAATACTGTGAGGATGGCGAAGCGAGGGATAATTGGTCAAAGTGAAACTGCCGGCGCCAGAGGCAAAGAGTAAGCATGCGTTGTTCTATTTCATGGAGATTCCCGTAATTGCAAGTAAGCCTAAGTTTAGCGAAAAAAGTTGAGCGCAGATCAGCGAGCGTTTTGCGGATATTGATGAAGACCTTGTCAACTTTGCCTATGATGGCGCAAGAAACGTCCAGCCATGACGATGTTTGAGGGATGTACCGTGCCTGAAGCTCACTTGAACCATTACATGTGTCCAGAAAGGTACTATTCTGGGCTTGGTGGGCGAAAACGGGGCCGGTAAATCAACCCTCATGAATATCCTGGGCGGTATTCACCAGCCCAGCAGTGGTACCTGACCCTGCGAAATATGTTCAAGGCAGTGTCTGGTCGCTGCAAGTGTGCCCGGCGAGTAGAAAGGATCGGGAGATGATTGCCTCTGTCCAATGGGCGTCGCTTTCTGGTGATTTTCCGCATGACGGTCCATTTCATTCGTGATGGCACGATTGCTGACAGCACTTAGACGGTCCATAACATCCCCTGGTGATGACCCGCTTCCTCGCGTGTGCTTGACATGCGGATCGAGCATCGCTCACAGGATCATCGCGGACTGTCGGCCTAATCAGATGCAGCGGCTGATTCGGCCCGGTGCCAGGCCGCCATAGAAAAGCGCGCAGGCCGGGTACGATCATCGCCAGACACGCTCGCTTGCGGTGGGTGCGGCCCGGCGACATGCGGCTGGCGGACAACGAGGCCCTGACTGCTGCGGCTGCGCCGCATGTCCGGTTTCTGCTGCCACTGCTCTGCCGGACCCATCTGAGCTCGGGCCCAGGCGGGGCGCGGAGGGCGCCGGCGTGCCCATGATAGGCCCGCACAGATGCAGGTGAGTGGCAGGACTGTCCAGGGACAGATCCTTTGCTTACTGCTGCCGCCGCTGCTGTTGCTGCTGCTACAGGGGCTTGCTGCCTTCGCGCTGCCTTCCGACCCCTAAGTCAATCAGCTCCGGATCGGTGTGGCTCACGAAGTACAGGAAGGGGTTCGTCTCGCTCCACTCTTCTGCCCACAAAAGCACTGCTGGATGCGGCGCACAGCCTGCGCGCAGACCTGTCGCACTGGGAGCTGCGCTTGACTTTTGCGCCGCGCTCCCCGCCGAGCTATCTGCGCCGCCCTGCGCAAGCTAGCGGCCAGCCTGCGCGCCGCTGGCGGGTCGCGCGCCGCGCTGCCGCTGCATCACGCGCCAGCAGCGACGCGCGCAATGCTTGCTCAGGAGGCGGCGCGCCGTCAGTGGCTTTTGAGAGGGAGGCGCTCGCTCTGCAGCTTAGAGCCGCTCGGTGTCGGGGGTTTGGGGGGCCATGCTGTACCATCCGGATGCCTGCCCTACTCGACATTCTGCGGCAGCGGCGTCAGCCGAGCTGCGCTCGCTGGCGGCGGCGGTGCGACGCATCGCCGACTACCGCAGCAGCAGCAGCCGCAGCAGCAGCAGCACAAGGACTAGGCAGGCGGCGGCGTCGGCGGCGGGAGCATGCGTGCGGGCCGCCGCCCAACGCGAACAGGGCGCTACCGGCAGCTGCCCCCTGTGATGACCGACTTCCGCCGCGCAGTGCAGGCGCTCAGCGCCGTGCGGCCGCCGCTGCCGGCGCCCTCTTCGCTGCCGGCCTCCGCCGCCCATGCCGGCGACCCCGCTCGGCGGCGGCGGCGGCGGCGGCGGCGGCGCAGACGACCTGCGTGCGCCGCTGCCTGCGGATGTTCTCGCACTGTTTGAAGCGCCGGTCCCGAGGCAGCTGCAGCGCTGCGGCGTTGCGCTGCGCTGACCAAAGCTCCTCGGCTCGCGCCGCCAGGCGAGCCGGCGCCCTCCATGCAGGTGACGCGCCGCACCCGGCAAGCGGGTTCCATTTCGCGGCAGCGAGGCGGCCGCCACGGCGCGGCTGCGGGCCTTCTTCACCTGCTCGAAGGCATGCAGGCGGGCGCTCCGAAAGGGACGACGATCGCCTATGCCAAGGGCAGGCGAGCCAGTTGCGGCGGGGGTGCGCCCCGTGACGGGGCACGAGCGCAATGCCCTCCCAGTGCAGGGCGCTGCGCAGGAGGGCCGCTGCGCAGTCGTGCCTGATGACGATGCGCCCGTCATCACCTTCCCGTATGCGTCTTGATCAGCACGTTGGCGTCGACCGCAGCGCCGATCGTCAGCACGAACCCCGCGATGCCCGGCAGGGTCAAAGTCGCGTTGAACGCGGCCATGATCGCAATGATCATCGCGACGTTGAACAGCAGCGCGATGTTCGCATAGATGCCGAACCGCCCATAAACGACGATCATGAACACCAGCACTAGGCATATTGCAACAACTTGAGTGCTGAAGCACGCCCACCTGCTCACCTGCCCACCAGCCCACACACCTCAACACCACCTTCACCCACACGCCGCCGCCCACACCGTCCGCGCAGGCCGCCCAAAGGATGATGGCGTCTGGGCTGGACGCGTCCACCAAGCTGTCGCCCTTCCTGGCGCTGGGATGCATATCGCCAAGGCAGGTGGAGTCCGAGGTCAGGGCAGTCCAGCAGCAGCAGCAGCAGCAGCAGCAGCAGCAGCAGCAGCAGCAGCAGCAGCAGCGGGAGGACGCGGATGCACCGGGTGCTAATGCCAGCGCTCAGGCAGTGCGCGGCAGCACTGGCGTTGCCGCTGCTGCCGGCCCCGGCGCCAAGAGCAAAAAGCAGTCGAAAGGAGGTGGCAGCGGCGAACGTCGGCGCGGCCGACGGGTGTGATGCTGGTGATGCACTGGTGGACTTCGTGATGTTCTTCATCCCTCAGGCGGGTGACGCCCTGGTGACGCTGGAACTGCCGCTGGAGCAGCGGCGCCACCCCCAGCGACAGCAGGCGCACGGCAGGCGGGGGCGAGCGATTCCGCAGAGGAAGGGCCGGCCGTGTGGCTTCAGGACGAGGAGGTGTTCGCGCAGTGGGCATCTGGGCGGACTGGCTTCCCATTCCTGCGCGGCGAGCCTTTGGCCTTGTGGGCGAATCCGGTTCGGGCAAGTCCACCTGCGCCAAGATGATCGTGGGTCTCGTGCGCCCAACCTCGGGCCGGCCTTCTAGCTGAATCGTCAGTATTTGGTAGCGTTTGCTGCGATTCACGCTGCGCTTTCCCTGGTTGCCTGGGCATGCATTTGGAGGGCAAGCGAAGCGTCAGCGTTTTGGAGGGCCCCAACGCGCTCTGCTGTCCTGAGCTGTCAGGCCTGCCCCGTGCTCCGCGCAGGCATGCGCCAGCTGTGGGCGACGGGGTGGATGCACAACCGGGTGCGGATGATCGCCGCCAGTTTCCTGATCAAGCATCTGCTGATCGACTGGCGCCGCGGCGAGCAATGGTTCTGGGCAGCCAGTGGCTCACGCGCATTCGAGCCTCCAGACGCCGTCCAGGCATTCCGGGGAGGGGCGGCAGCCGGCGACATTGCGCGAGAATGGGAAATTCCAGCGTCGAGGACAGGTAAAATTTATTGGTGAAGTTCTTCACGAAGGCACGCACGGTCAGCCCGTCCCCATCGTCATATGTGAGATAGGCATTGCCCAGCGCAGCGCATATCCGGGCTGGATCTGCTCGGGGCGGACCTGTATTGAGAGCCTGCTGCTGGACGGCGAGGCGGCCTCCAACTGGGGAAACTGGTCCTACGCAGCGGCGCCGGCAACGACCCGCGCAACCGCATGTTTAAGACGGTGGGCAGGGGCCGGCTTGCCAGCGGGCGGGTGGATGCATGCGATAGGCAGCGCCGTCACTTGGCTGACTGCGGGGTCATTCGCGCGCCTGTCAGCACACAGGTGCAGGGCCTGAGCCCCACTGCGACGCCTGCTTGCCATTGTGTGGCATTTCTTGCGCGCGCCGCACGCCAATTCGCGCGTCGAACAAATGGCCGTGCCCAACGGCTGCGACGGACCTTGCACTTGTTCAACTCCTCTTTGC
>NNCB01001516.1:0-10517 GCA_002317545.1 Scenedesmus quadricauda | reverse complement strand
CCCGTACCGTAGCCCCAGCCGCGGGACGCTGTGCAGGTACTTTCTGCGGGCGCCGCCGCGGCCGGTCGCCGCGCGCCGATTTCGAGGGGTTGGCGCGGGCAAACGCCGGCAGTGGGTGTCTGTCTCGCTTGAGTATACAATGGCGACCTGCTGCTGTTGACGCAGTTTCTAAGCCAATGTCTAAGCCTGTTGATGCGTGCCTTGGCTCTAGTCGTGTTTGTATCGGCTACACTCCAATGGTTTGTCATTGGACAGGTTTTGGGCGCGGCTGTCATTCTGACGGTATCCCGGCTCATTTTTATGCAACGCCACAAATCCGTCAGCAATTCGACAAAGTCCGGGCCAGCGCCCTCCGCAACCAGTATCGCGTTGGTAGCCTATGGTGTTGCCGGAGCTTGCGCGATGCAGCTCGACAAGGTGCTGCTTTCGGGCCTCGCCTCCCCCACCCTTACAGGCCCCTATTTTCTTGCTGCACTTGATGTCCGACACATACCGCACCCCTGCGCCAGTTTGGAATCACGATGCGACAGCTGAGAGTCAGCGACACGCCGCGCCGCGAGACTGCGAGGAGGCGAGATTCTGCTTACCGCATCAAGGGGCATCGGTGCCGGGCACCGGCTGCGGCGTCGCGGCACGGCCTTGAGCAGATCATATCAGACGCAGCAGGAGCATGGAAGTGTCGCTAGGACGCGTTCGATGCGCACCGCTTCATGTTACGTCGGACGCCGGCGATTTGAACTGGTCGACGGAGGTGAAGTGGTCGGCGAGGCCAGACATGGCCAGCTTCTTCCCAGGTTCCAGCTCGACCACCTGAAACCTGTAGGCGTCCCATTTCACATCGAAATTTGAAATTCTGATGATGGCCGATCTAACGTGCGCATTGACGACACGCCCATGTACGCGCCTTCACGCCTCGTTGGATCCCCTGGCCTGACGACTTCGACCGGCTGCTGGAGAAAGCGCACGCGCTGGGCATCCGGGTGATGATCGACCAGGTGCTCAGCCATACCTCCGAGCGCGAGTCACAGCATGGTACATGAGCAAACGCCAAAGAGCCCGCGCAGCCAAACCTCGTGCCGACCTGGATCTGGTCAGCAGGCGGCCCCCGCTTGTCCGCCTTTTTGGTGATGGCGACCATGCAGTCCACGACGCCACGTCGCTGACGAGGAACAGACGCGCTCCGGGTCCCCGCATACGCGCGCGGACTGGTCTGCACGCCGGCGGAGGCGTGCAGGCGGCGCGCGCGTGCGCGCGGGGGGCGAAGCGGGGCCGGCGCCGCCGCGGTGGAGGCGATGCGCGCGGTGCGCAGTTCCGCGGGCTGATCCAGTCGGGCCTCTATCAGTTCGCGATGCTCAACCTTCCGAAAGCCTGCGAGCTGCTGTGACACTTCAATTAGGTAAGACGTATCCGTCGAATGTCTTTAAGCGATTGCTGTTTATTGGCTTACAGATCTCAGTAGCCGTCTACATCGGGCATCATAATGTCCAGCAGTACCAGGTGCGGATGCTCTGTACGGATATGTTCTAGTGCTTCTGTACCATTACGGGCGATCAATACCTCGTAACCGCTTTTCTTCATCAGGAATTCAAGCGACATCAAAATATACGGGTCATCATCCACTACTAATACTTTATAAGCCATACCTCTTGTGATATTCAGTTGCTCATCAAATCGAGTGCTTGATCTCGCATGTGTAGGCTTGCTGCTACCGTGAACCGCGGTAGCATACTGATGAGTGTAAATCATAAGCAACTATCCTGTTAGGTAGCCGGGTAGGCGCTGCGGCGGCAGTCGCCCCAGCCACCCGGCGCCACTGCTCCCGCCGGGACTTAGGCCGGTCGCTCTCATGTCCAGCTCCCGGCATCCGATGGGAAAAAATTAGGAAGCCGTATTTGCGGTTTCAAGAAGTCGAAAGCGCATCGGATTTTTGAACGAGCGGCTTTGAATATCCACCCATATTCTGGTGCGGAGCCGCACCGCGCGCGGCTCCGCTATCGGATCAGGCGGCGCGGTTGCCGCCGGTATCGCGGCTCCATGGGCGTGTGGCTCCTCTGACCGATCCATGGAGGCGCACGACTCCCTGGCGAAGCACGAGCTGTTGTAGGTACCCGGCCGGGTTCTCGTTCTGATTAGCACGCACAGCAGGCGTGCAGTCACATGCCCTTGCGAACGAACTGCTGGTGACTCGATGCTCCCGACAGGGGCCTGGCGGCCCCTGACATCTCCATCCATTGTCAGACGCGGTTTTAATACACCCTGCATGCATGCATGCGCCGCCAAAAGGCCGAAGCTACCGGCATTGGCGACACTTCGCGAGATCATCGACTCGGTGAAATACGGGCCAGTTTCGGCGCCCTACAAGGTCTATGTGATCGACGAGGTGCAATGCCCCACGGCGCTCTTCACCGAACGGGCTGCTGAAGATGCTGGAGCGGAACAGGCCGTCAAGCAGGCGCCAGAGCGCTGGCAGCACGACGGTGAGCTCGAAGCCGGCTGCAGCGGTGGCGGAGGCGGTGGCCGCGGGGGCGGGTGCGCCCGCGCGGTGCGGGGCGCATCGCCTGTGCCCATGGCACCGCGCATTGATGGCGCATAGTGTGGCTGGAATGGTGGCAGGCGTGTCGATCACGGGGCAGCAATCGCGCGGGGAGTCGCGCAGGCTGTCTCATGCGGGGCAGCCTTCTGCACGGTGGCCATGAAAATGACGTCCTTCTACCTGCTTTTTAACCAGAAATTACCCTTTATCGGCGACTGAAGGCTCCAAGGACCAACCTATTCGGAGTCAAAGTGATGATGATAGCGGCCTGTGGGGGGCGCGAAGCATCGGCTTCTTCGCCTCTTGTTCAGCATCGCGTGCTGGCCGCGAGTTGCGCTGTCGATGCAAGCGCTGCCGTGAGGCATCGGGCGGACGCAGCCAAACAGCGGCTAGCTCCCTGCAGCTGCAGGTGATGTGCTTGATGCGCTGGGCCCCGTGCCCAGGGCCGTATCTGCGTGCACATCGCCCTTGCTGTTCCCCCTACCAGACATGCACAACCGCGAGCCATTCACATGAAGCCGCTTCTCGTCATCAACATAGTGGACGGCGCCCGCGCCTGGTGTCAGGCCTGAGATGCAGAGTCCACTCTCCAGGTCGCTCTTCTGGTAGAGGGTCGTCGGATCGAACATCTCCTGCGTGTAGCTGCGCTGGTCCGCGAAGATCGGATCGTTGCCGGCCTTCTTGACGGTCGCGATCAGCCCGCCCGTGAACCAGGTCGTTCCTGCAGTGGCGGTGTATTCGCGAGTGGTCAGACCACCTTCTTCAAAGGATGTGAAAGACAACCACGAGGAGGCGGCGAAGGTGGCCCCGCAGACGCTCTGGCTCTCCCGGAGGGAGAGGGGCTACGGATTCAGGCGGCGTGCGCGGGTTCGCCGACCAGCGTGCCCTTGTCCAGGTGCAGGGTGTGGGTGGCGTACTCGGCGGCCTTCGGTGGGTCCATGTGGGTGACCACACGATGCTTCCAGTGATCACGGCTATGCTTGCTGTTGGCCGCCGTAGCTGCCGGCAGGATTTCCCCCTCCGACCTAACCCCGCCCCCGCGGCGACTCTGGCAGTTGGACGCCATGCGACTCTGGGAGGACGGGATCGACGCGGCGCTGTGGCAGTTTGAGAAGGAGCACCTGCGGCGCGCCACGTACACCGTCTGCCATACTGACGGTGCATGCGTGGGGGCGCGGCCCCGAACAGGCGACGGTCGTCGTGCGTCTTCAGCGAGAGGCGTGCGCGTGCGAACGGCAGCAAGACAGCGAAAGCGCACGCGACTGGCGCACGTGGTTCGCACCGTCCCATCTGTCATCAGCGCCGCTTTACTGCAGTGTCCAAAGCAGGGAGCAGCGCTGTACTGCAGTGTCCATTGCAGGCAGCAGTGCCTGACTGCAGTGTCCAATGCAGGCAGCATCGCGTCACGTCCATGACAGTGCGATGCAAGCAGGTGGTCGCCTGAGCTGTTGCCACACATGCACCGCGCTGAGCAAGCGCCTTGCGTGGCGGCTGCGACACCTACGCCTCTACCGCTGTAACACTGCGGGATGTCGAGCTACCAAGCACTGTGCAGAGTGTGGATTGCATGCGCAAGGGGCCTGATCAGCGTTTGTGGCGCTGCCTTTACAGTTTCCGCAAACAGCAGGGAGACGCAGCTGCTCATGGCCTGTAAATGGGATGCACCATTGACACGCCAGCTGTCTGACCGCTGGGTTGTGCTGCATGCTGCTCGGTTATCACCTAGGGCACCACAGCAGTCTCGCTGGGTACGGCCCGGCAGCTAATCTAGCTTGACCGCTGAGGCACGCCTCGGGCTCGACCTGCATAGCGTGTGACGATGCCACGCACTTGTGCAGCCAGACAACTATACAGAAAACTTCTGCACTGGTCTCAATCGCGCCAGCGGTTTAGTTGGAGCAGCAGAATCAGCTGTTCAGCGTTCACATCGGCGCCAACGCTGGACAGCAGACCGCCCAGCCTGCCTGGGATCGCATGTTGAAGGCCAGTACACTACTACCACACGAGCATGCTACCACGACGACAGGTTTGGTAGACCTCCACACCCTCGAGCTCGAGCGCACGCCCCGATCTCGCGTGTAGGATGCATTCCAACATTCGGTAAGGCAAGCTGCGCCAGCCTCTCACGCTCCGTGCGGAGGTTCGTCTGGCCAGATTTGTTTTTTAGCAAGATAACTACTTTATTCGTTGTAAGATACCTATGTTCACCCAATTTTCCTAATCAGCTAATTTATGAACCGCATTTTTCGCTACCTACTCGCCTCGCTGGTAGTTATGATAAGTTCAACGGGCTGGGCCCAAAACCTAAACCAGCCCGTGCCGCTCGAGGCGAGTGCCACGATCAGGATTACCCAGCCGAGCGCAGACATCGTCGCGAAGAGCGGGTGATCGCCCAGCACGCCACGCCTCACCTGGGCAGCATGCGTTCGAACGACGAAGTCCTCGCCGTCTCGGCACGCGACGCGCATGTGGCCGAGGTCGGCCATCTCATGACGCAGCGTGCGACGCAGCGCAACGCACGCCCATCGTCGAACAGCATCGACACTTCGAAGTTGAGCCGGAAACTGCGGTGGTCGAAGTTGGCGCTTCCGATGATCGCCAGGTGGTCGTCCACCAGCAGCGACTTCGAATGCAGCATCCGCGGGCCGTACTCGTACACCTTCACGCCGGCTACCAGCAGGGGCCCGAAGTACGAGCGTGCGGCCAGCGTGACCAGCCCGCGCGGCTCGGCGGCGCCCGTCCACCCCGCCAGTGGCGGCCCTGCAGCGCCATCACGCGCCGCCAATCCGGGCACGAGTGCCCGTCGTGCATGCCAACCCAAACGCACCCACGTGAAGCATGTAATGCCCCCAGCAAACGAGCCGCGCTGCGTCAGCGGGCGACCACTCCATGACCGCGCACCCCTTGCTTCCCTCCCGGACCCGATAAATCCATGAGCGCGTGCTGCGCGCGATGTCGGTGCCGGGCAGAACCACCCACCCCTGGTTATGCATCCAGGTGGAAGGAAATCCTGGAGGATCAAAGCTGATCAGGTAGGTGCCACGCGCTGCTGCGCTGCCTGGTATCAATAATGCATGGGCCCCGTCCCGAAAGCAGGAATTAGCCTTTATGAAATGCAGCCGCGCACGCGGCAGCAGGGGCGTACGCTTGACTTGGAAGGCATAGGCTTCAGGGTCTGCCAACTTTCCAGTACTTATTTTGGCCCCTCGCTCGGTAAGCTGATTGTGAGCGTATGTATTGTATATCATCGGATCCTGCACGCGCCTGAGTCCGCAGCCTGGCAAGTGGGCGTCCCGAAGCAGCTCGGCCCCGCAAACTCCCTTCAACCTGGTCAGCAGGCACGCAGCGCGGCAGCCGCTTCATCTTCCCGGCTTCCGGCACCGGCGGCTGGGAGGCGGCGCTCACCAACACGCTCTCCCCGGGCGACAAGGTGCTGACCTTCCGCTACGGCCAGTTCACCACCTGTGGGTCGCATGATGCACCGCTGAGGCTGGAGGTCGAGGTGTACGACCGCCCCGGCCAAGGGGCCGGCGAGCATCGATGCAGCCGCGTGACCTCGAAGATGCCGCCATCCCGTCGAGATCAAGGCGGTCTGCATCGTGCACAACGCGACGCCGACGGGCGTGACGTCCGACGTAGGCGCGTGCGCGCGGCGATCGACGCCGCGAAGCACCCCGCGCTGCTGATGGTGGACGGCGTGAGCAGCATCGGTGCGCTCGAGTTCACGCTTGACGACTGGCGGGTGGACGTGCGGTGACGGGCAGCCGAAGGCACTCGCCTGCCGACGGGCTCGCGCTGCTGTGCGTCAGCGACAACGTGCGGCCCGCCGCGCTGAACTCGGGCGGCCCGGGCAGGCAGGCAGGGAGGCATCGAGGGAGGGATGGGTGGTGGGCGGGGCGGTGGGGTCGCGGAGATGAGGTGAGAAGTTGGAGGGTCTGGGGCGTATGGCTACGGCAGCTGCGTGCCCCGCACGATGCGACGCCGACGCCGACGCCGCACCAGCCGCATTGACGGGGACGCGGGCGCCCGCAGGCGCTGGACGCCCGCAAGACTGCGAAGCTGCCGCGAATCTACTACTCGTGGGACGACCAGCTCAACACCAACCCAAGATCGACGCCACTCCCTTGGCGGCTTGCTGCGTGTGGGCGTGTGTGGGCGCGTTTGAGGGAGAATACTCTCAATCGGAGTGTGAGCCCTTTTGAGTCTGCGATATGCATAGCAGCGCTGGCCGGATGCAGGGGTATTATTGTGAATACGGCCTTGGACTGGAGATCTGGCGGCTCGGCGGGCAAAAGGGCAGGGCACAACGGCGCCGCTTTAGTGGCGGCGCATGCCGCACTGTCCCAGCGCCTCAATGTACTTGTCCCCTCGTGGCTGCGTTTCGCGCCCGCGCCCGCGGCCCCGCAGCGGCAACGTGCCCTACACCCCCAGCCGCATGCTGCTGCACGGGCTCAAGGAGTCGCTTGCGCTGCTGCGGGAGGAGGGCTTTGACAACGTCGTGGCGCGCCACCACAGGTGACTGCACACATGTTTTGGGGGAGAGCGTCGTGCGCGTGCTGTGTTGCATGCAAGGTCCACCCAACAGCATGGCGGCTGGCCCTACTAGGCTACGCAGTCACCTGCAAGATGGCAGGCAGGACAGAGCCGATCTGGGGGTTTTCAGAGCGTTGGTGATGGCAGAAGGCTGCCTTCGGGCAGATGCAGGGCGGCCGGCAGCAGCCAGGCGATGCGCATGGCGGTCCTCAGGGCAGCGACGGCCGTGGGCCCGAGGCTCTGCCGACGGTTTGGCTGCGTGCCCGCGCGGCCCCCGTGCTCGCAGCTGGCGAGGGCATCCGCAAGGCAGTTGACGGCTGGGGCCTGATCTGCTGTGTAAGCACCCGCGGTGACAGAGCGACAGCCTGACTGTGATCGAGGTGCCGGCCGGAATGGACAGCAACCCATGGTCGGACGCCTACTTCCAAGTGATGGGCCTCGTCGCCTGCGCGGCGTCGACCGCGGAGGGCGGGTCGGGCGGCCTGGCCTGTGAAGCGAGTCACCTGCATCGATGGGCAAGATGATGGCGCAATTGGCCTTTTCGGCCTTGTCCATGATGCGGCGGGCGGTATCGGCGAGATCCTGTCGCTGACAGCGATGCCGACGCGCCATAACCCTGGGCGAAGGGACGCCACGTCCTGCGCCGCCCTTCGCCCCTTCGTCAACCCCTGTGCCGTCGTTTTCCGCACGGCTTCGCGCGTCGACGGTACAACCGTCAATCGGCATCGGCCTGTCCAAGGTTAACGGCAAGGTCTTCCGGATCGGCCACCTACGGGAACTGGTCGAGCTCATGATGTCTCGGCGCTGTTCGGGCGCGGATGATGGCCTGCTCGATTTCGGATGAAGATCACGCCCGCAGCGGCGTCGGGCGCGGTGCGCAGCGCGCTGGGGCGCGCCGTCGGCGTGGCACCGTCGGACGGGCGTCAGGGGGTGCTCGCGAGGAGGGCCCCTTTTTGGGGCTGCAATCATCGATCGTCATGATCCCAGAGCCCCGTTCGCGAAAATGACCGGCGTTAAAAATACTATTCTCACACCTCGCAGCCATCGAGTACTGGCAGAAGCCAGCAAGTCATCCCCACCCGCGAGCCTAGGGGCTGAAATTGGCGCATTTGCGCGGCTCTCTGGGCTCGCATTGGGCCGCTATCCGGCCCCCGGCTCATTCCGCCGGCGCTTGGCGGGCGGCGATGCGCGCCAAGCTCTGCGGCCCTGCGGACGATGATTGTGGGGTGGAGTTCCATATCATGCGGTGTGCGGCGGGGGCCGCACGGGATGTGGTCGCTCCTCCGCGCGGGCCGGGCGCGGCCGCCCTCGCAGCCGGAAGCCGGCGGGGCAGCGGACCTGGCACTGTGTCGCGCCAAGCGCTGTATCAAACGGGTGCCGCTGCGGCGCGCTTTTCTGGCGGCGGCGGCCCCCTTGGCGCTGCACTGTTTGCCCTTTGGGAGCAGGGCAGCCCGCCTGGCATCGCAGAGAGGTGCAAGACCGCGACATGTGCGGCACGGCCCTCTGGTAGATCGCCGTTGCAGCCGACCTTCAAGCGTACCACTGGCACACCGCCGAGGGTCTGGCGCCACTTGATCCAAATGCGGTGTGCAGGGCCCGAGCGGCGGTGCTCTAGTTACGCGAGTGGATGATGATGGGGAGGCACCTGCTCATCCAGCAGCTCATGGTCCCCACCTCTATTATACCGGCGCCGCGCCGATGCTGGAGGGCGAGTTCCGCGCGCTGACCGACATCGGCTCGTTCCGGATCAACGGTTATGCGACCTATGGGACGCTGGTGCCGCTGGTCGGCGAGGATCCCGACAGCCGCAAACGCTTTCGCGGTTATCTCGAAAGCGCCGGAAAATTCCAGTTCGACCCGCGCTGGAGCTTTGCGTTTTCGGGCCGGATCGCGACGGCATCCCATGCGCCGTTACGACATCCCAGGCGGCAGCTCACGGGTGTCCAACCCTGCGAAGCGGCACAGAGGCGTGAGATGGGTGGACCAGGTGATCGTGCCGCACATGGGCTTCTGCACCAGTGGAACAACCTGCAGGCTCCGCGCGCAAAGAGCGACTTTCCTCTGTCCCTGGAGGCGTCCGCAGATCGCAGTTCAACGGCAAGGTGCAGGTTTCGGCGGTCACCAACGAGGCTTTGATTACGCGCGATACGGGTACCGAGTCCTCGATCGGCAGGTCTGTCGCGCCGTGAATCGGAAACGGGTGCTTGACCTCTTGCCGACGCCGAGAGCGTTCCAAGCCGTGACGGGTGAGCTCAACCATCGCGCCGACGCAGTGACGCCAGACGCCCCGAGCCCGAGATTGACGCTCGAGGGCCCTGGGAGCCATGCTGCTCGGCACGCGCAGCCTCCCGGGGCATGCGGGAGCTCAACGTAGTGCTTTGAACCACTGATCAACTCTGGTTGGGTGACATCTGCTCCCTGAGCTATGCGCTGGATCAGTGGCGCGCTCTCTGCCGGTTTGAAGAGCCCTGAAGACCGCCATAGGCCGCGACTTTTTAGGAAATGGTCGTCGGCTTCTCCGCTAAGGCCCGGCCCATGGAGGCAGCCGACCACCTGGGCGCCGCAACACCTGGCGCGGCGAACAAGGCGCGCATGCTTCGGGCGAAATCGCCTGCGCGGCGCTGGCCCTTCCTCGCAACCAGTCAACGGCCGCAGCAGCAACGGCAGCGGCGCCGCATCGTCGGTGACAAGGCAGACCGCCTGCTCGGCCTGCCGCGCCTGGTGGCGAGCACGGTGTGCACGTCAACGTTCAATCGCGACCTGCGCTGTAGCTGGCGGTGAAGCGCGGCAAAAAGGCGTTGAACTTGGCACGCCGGATATCGGTGGGCGCGGGCGGCGCGGCATCGACCCGACCGGCAGCAAGCATCCCCGTCAGTCGACCCGATGATCGTCCGTGGCGCTCCCGCCGGGCGCCCGAAGCCCCAGACGCGGACGCATCGGCGCCCTCCGCGCCCCCCTGACGGCCCCCGCCCCGCCCCCTCGCCATCTGCCGCCAGGTCCCGAGCGACCAGATGGACCACCTCCCTGAGCCCGCGGTCGAGCTGTGGCACAGGTCGGCATGGGCCTGATCTTCTTCGTCGGCCAGCTTCAACCTGACGATCCTGCAGTCCCTGAAAGACTCAATCGTGGTCGTCGCGAGCGGCGCGGAGACGCTGCCGTTTTTGATGTCTCTGTGCGTGCGCCGGCCTCGCTGGCGTTCTTCGTCGCGTACGGGAACATGGTGCGCGCGCGTGCGCGTGCGGGCGTGTGCGTGCGTGCGTGTGCGTTTGTGTGTGCGTGCACGCCCGTGTGCTTCTGCTGTCAGATGGCACCGGTATCACGGCCGAAACCAGCGACAGCAGCAGCCTGCTGGGGACCCGATTTCCCACCCAGACCGCCCGCCTCCGCGGCCGCGGCTGCTCGCTGACAGCACCCACCCCTCGCCCGCCCTGATCCCACAGCTACAACGCCC
>NNCB01001515.1:0-10523 GCA_002317545.1 Scenedesmus quadricauda | reverse complement strand
CGTGCGCCTCGAGGGCACGAAGGCGGAGGAAGGTACAAGAGACGCTGCTGGTTGTCTTCCTCAGGCTGCGCGCTGCTTCTCAGGCTTTGCCTCGGCATCCACAGCTTTGACGAATTTGTCGCGCGCACCGGCCTTGCGCGGTCTGTGGTCAACGGGCGGCTCAAGAAACTGGTCGAGGAGGATTGCCTCGCCAAGGTACCGCGCAAGGGCGGCCGCGGTTTTCATTATATGCTCACTCAAAAGGGGCGCGACCAGTTTCCCAACGGCTGTGGCAGGATGCTGGAGGCATGTAATGGGAATCCGACAGTCGCGATTTCCAGGTCCGACGCTGGATTACTGGCACGCTGTCGAGCTGTGACCAGTCATGGCCTGCCACTCTCCATCCAACTACACTTTCACAGCTGATTCATTTGTCACAGACAACTTCAACTCGACCAGTAATTGAGTGGCGGGAGCTGGAATGCACATAGGCACCAAGCAAGCTGCGGCCGCGAAAAAAACCCGCTCCCGCCTGACATCATCCAAGCCGTCATCACCGCAGCTCTGTCCCTCCTCAAAAATCACAATTTCTTAGGCCCGAGAGATTTGCCAATGTGTAAACGGCAGCCTGCGGTTCCTATCGACGTGCCACGACGACGAGACGAAGGCAGCGGCAATTGGACCCTTGCCGAGTACAATACAGCCGATCGCCCACAGGCATTTTCCCGCACCGTTGCATCAGGGTATTCATTTTTACCTGGGTGGAAAATGGGTCGGTGCACATAGGGGCCGCTTTGCCTCTCTGGTAGAGCCAGGTCTTCGAAGATATAACAGACACGCCAATTCGGCGGTGGTCTCTCACACCGCAAAGACTCTCTCACGCGCCGATCAGTGCCGGGCTGCCCAGAGAAGGCATGGCTGTTCGCACAGCTCAGAAGGCCGCATCAACCCGATGCAACCAGCGACTGCTGCTGGTCCCAAAGCCTAGACCCCGCCGCCACCGCCGCATCGCCGACATTCGGCGCACGCCGTCGAGCCCGGTCATGCCGAGTGTGCTGGCGCGGCTGGCCAACGACGGGCGCCTTGGCCATGTCGTCGATTTCGAAGCGGCCTTCCTTGCCGGCCTTCGCCATCACGTCGAACGCGCGCCCAACTGGCGCGCTTCGATTCCCATCTTCGCATGAGGGCCGATACCGCGACTGGCTCGCCGCGCCGGCCGGCGCGCGCTCACCCTTCCGCGCCGTTGTGCGGCACCGCTGGCTCGGCGGCTGGGGCTGGGCCGGTGTGGCTTGCGTCTCTTGTGAATCTGGGGCACGGCCTCCGCGGCGCACTGCGGGGAGGTGCCACGCCTGGTGGCGGCGATGCATGCTGTGGCCCTGGACGCTCTATGAGGTGATGTCGTGGCTGGTCTTCTATCCGATCACGCTGTGGCGCACGCTCGTCCGTCCGTTGAAGATGATGGATTATTCCGACGTCGAGCAGGGGGACGCGAGCGACCAGCAATATACCGACACGCTGTCGCCACCGTTGTTCCTGCTGCTGTCGCTGATTCTCGTCCATGCCGCCGAACTCGCGCTGGTCGGCAATGATGCGGTGGATGCCGATGCAGCTGCGGGCGCGGCTGCGGCTGCTGATCCTCCTGGGCGCGCCTGCACGCCTGCCGCCGACACCCCGGCAGCCGCCTTGGGCCTCGCCGCCAGGAAGCCCCGACTCAGCCCCTGCCGCGGCCGCTGCTGCCCAGCCGCTGCGGCCGGCGGCCCGACCCCGGCCGCGGCCCGGCCGGCGGCCGGCCCGCCGCGGCGCGCTGCCTCCGCGCCCGTCGAGCCCGGCGCTGGACTCGTGCGAGGTTCGGCCGGCTGGCCGTGAGCTTGCGCCGCTGCCCTCTCGAACTCGTAGAGCAGCTGATAATATCGGTCCCGACATTGCCGCGGCAATGTTGAACGCGCTCGTTGGGACGCAGGCGTCCACGGCTTGGAGGAGGTCGGGCGTCAGCATCGAGGGCCAGGGCCGCGTATCCCTCGCCCATACCGTTAACCAGGGCCAGCAGCGCGATGCAGCAGCCCTGCACGCGCCCGTGCGCTGTGTGCGCCACGTCTCGCAAATCGCGGCGGCGACGCTCGCGGAGCGGCGGCGCACGAACGCGGCGCCGGCGGCGGCCTTGCGGCGCGGGTCCGGCTCGTGCGTCGCGCCTGTGAAGATCACGCGCAGGATTATCGCAGTGTAGTCTGCCAGGCACTCAAAGCAGACGCCGCCGATCGCGTGTGGCGAGGCGCACGGCCGGACCTCAGAGGGCAGCGGGGCGGACAGCAGCCGCCCGAGGCCGGCCAGCGCCGCGGGTGCGCGCGCAACCTCGGACGTGACCACCACGGCCGAGGCCTCGTCGATGGCACCGAGGTCGGCGCTCGCCGGCTGCGAGACGCTGTGCCGCACGAGCGCCGTGGCTGCGTGCAGCGCGAGCGCGTCGGCGGTGCCGCACCGGCCGTCGGCGGCGCCGAGCGCCGCGACGAGCGCGTGCAGCGCACCGCCGGGGCCGCGCAGCGCATGGCGCTGCGCGTCTGCGCCGGCCAGCGCCATCTCGCTGAGCGCCGCGGCGGCCGCCACCCGCACGTGCATTTCGTTGCTCGGTGCCAGCATCCCCGCCAGGCTGCCCACCGTCGCTGGGACCGCCGCCTCCGAGCAGCGCCCCACCATCCACAAGCGCCGCAGCAGGTCGGCCGCGCGGATGGCGGCCGGCCCGCCGCCGAGCGTGGCGGTCAGGCGGCCCAGCGCGCGGCCGTCGGCTTCGAGGGCGGCGGCGACCATGAGCGCGTGGCCGAGCCGGCTATGACATCAGGAACCGCCCCACGCCGCGGTCCCACCCCTCGCGCCCCGCGCCGACCGCGCCGACGGCTGCCTCCACCAGCCCCGCGTGCCGCGGGCTTGCCAGGCGGTCCGATCCTCCGGGCGGTGCATCATCGCCTGGCCGAGCGCCGCGCCGGCCGCGCACGCGGGGCCGACGTTCACGGTGCAGAAGACCGCAGAGCCCTTCGGCGGCTTGGGGAAGGCGGCCGCGGGCGGCCCGCAGGCGCGCTTCAAGGCGTCTGCCAGCGCATCGAGCACGTCTCGGGGCAGCGGCGCCACCGCTTCGCGACCTCCTCCAGCACGCTCCACGAGCTCCGCGACGCGCGCCGCGTCCGCGCCCGGGCCGCCGAGCAGCGCCGGCGCGAGCCGCAGCACGCGCGTCGCGGCGCCGCACGCGACGAAGGACGCGAGGCGCGCGGGGGAGCTGAGGAGGAGTGTGTCCAGGAGGCCGGCGGCGTTGGTGGCTATGGCCGGGTCGGCGCATTCCAGCAGCGAGACGACGCGCCTCCACGTCTCCGGCGCGACGCTGCCGCCGGGGTCGGCTCCGCTGGTCGTGGACGAAGCCTTGCCCAACGGCGACTCGTGCTCCGGAGAACGCCGCGGCGCTGACTGGGGGCCCAGCATCGACAGCCATTTGTACTGCGCCGGCAAGCGTCAGCAGGCGCTGCTGCTGGCAGCGCGTGCGCGCAGGGCTTCGTGCCGCGTCGCATCCGCACTGGCCTATGCCGACGTGTGCTGAGCTTCTAACCTCAACATCCTGACGGCCGCTGCATGACAACTGTGGCTAGTCGATGGGGGGTTCTACGTACGTGTACTTCAGATGAGATCAGCCGACTCTTGTAGGTGTTGCGACCACGATTATATGAATGTTGCGATTGTACTGTCAGCTTTGGCCTGGTGGTTGAGTTTGTTGCCGAGATCTCGCGCAGCTGGGCAATGGCCGTTTCAGCGATGACGAAATCGGCCTCGTCGAGATTGGGTTCGTAAACGGGTTCGAATGTGATGGGTTTGAAATAGCCATCCTGCTGTGCGCGCTTAAGCGGATAGTTATAGATGACTTGCCCGTCGACCAATTTGCCGTCCCGACGGAACGGCGTCGCCGTAAACTGCAGGACCGGCTTGCCGGCATGCTTTCAGATTAGACATATGCGAGAATTGGATAGAAAAGCTGCCGCTGGCACTGATTGTATGCTTGAAAAATTCGATCATGCAGTGTAGTCCGTTGACTAATGTGCAAGCATGCTTGTCCTTTGCAAAGTGACAAGAGCTGGAGCCGTTCCTTCCTCACCTGAACACTTGTACGATCAACAACTGGTCAATGAAATCAACGCTACACCACTAGCCCTAGCGGGTTGAATTTGCAGTTATTTTGTGCTCAATATGCCTGGCCAGCCCACCATTACGTGATCTCCAATGGATGACCGCACTGTTGCAACCTCGTAGACAGAGGGACGTTTCTGGAATTGCAATTCAGGCATGTAGCCAAAGCATTTCGGTCAAAGCGTCAAACACCTTTTACCAACCTATTGCTGCTACAGGGTATATTTGCAATTGCATCCGACACTCTCAAATCTGCCTGACAATTATCTTAGCTTCAATGCATGTCGATGCTGTTTGAGCAATGCATGTGCGTTCAGAAAATCACATGCCCTGTCTGGAGGTATGTTGGGGCGCCAAAAAGCAGGTGCCATCGCAGTGGAAAATTTGATTTTTACGCAACTCCGCCTCAATTCTTGTCGAGCACATTCAAGGCGCAGCTTGCTCTTTGTCACTCTCAGATCAGGAGTGATCTGCCGCTCCATTCCTTTCTGGTGCTGTCAAGGCCGCGTACACTTGTCTTTAACCTAGGTGGATAGCGGTGCCTTCTCTTGCCTGCCTACAAGTACCCGCAGGACTGAAACAGCGACTTAAGGCACACACCGCAAGTCTGCATGCGGTCTCTTAGAGCATAGTGAGCATGAATATCATCTAATTGACCATCATGGCTCCTAGGAAGGGCGTCTCGCCCAGCTTGGACGTCAGCTCGGGCAGCGGGCTGTACGACGCAAGAAACTACTGGTTTAGCTTCTTGAAAGCTATTTCCAAGACCGCGAAGAAGTTTGATGGCTCGGATACAGCTGCGGCGACGGCTGCGCAGCTGCAGTCGGCGCTAGCCTGGGCGGAGCGCGACGATGCGGCAAGTTGAGGCCGCCGCCGGCGAGGGCGGCAGCAAGGAGATCCTGCATCGGCTGGTCTTTGGTCATATCGTGAGAGCGATCGGCGCGGACCTGCAGAAGCTGGTGGCGCTGGGCGCACGGCCGCCCAACGGCGACGGCAGCGCGTTTCCTGCTGCTGGACAGCGCGAACTGCTCGCAACGGCCAATCCGCCCCTAGCGTCGGAATGATACTTTTCGCCAGACCGTTCCTTAGAGCCCGGCGGCGCAGCGGTCGAGGCGCGGACCAACAACTCGTGGACATGATCGCGGCGTTGCAGTGCAGCGGCAGATCCAGTGCCGTCAAGTTCTGCGATCAGCCGATCGGCGGCGGGAGGACGAGGCGGCGTTCGCAACATATTCCAGGAGAACCCGCCGTGGGAGGCCAAGAAAGGCAGCACGTCGCTCGCGCTGGCGGCCGCCTACAAGGAGACCTGGGACGCGTTCTACAAGGCGCACTACCAGGCGCTGAGGGCGGCGTCGGTGGGGGCCGAGCAGACCGAGCTGCGGGACAGGATGAACCCGTGGTCCTCAACTATGGAAATGCCGTCAAAGCGCTGGGACCGCGGCCAAGGTCGTGCAGCTGCGGGGGTAGGGGCGGCGCTGCTGCCTCCGAGGCCCATCCCGCGGCGTGCGGGCGCGGCGTCGGGACTCAACATACGCGTGTCATGGTGCGGCTGATGACTTCCAAGTCTCGCAGCCAGCGCGGCTGATGCTGAATCGCCCTGCTGTCGATGCCTGTCCATCGGCCTGGCTTTCCGGATGACCTGCAACCGAGCAGCAGCCGCAGCCGGCGCTGCCTGCGGGGGCTGCCGCCGCCGAGCAGCAGGCAGGCGGCGACGCCCCTGGCCGGCGCGGCGCGGCGGCGGCGGCCAAGGAGGATCAAGAGGCGGGGCGAGCTGCGGCACGCCAACACCGTACAAGACGTTCAACGAGGCGACCAAGATCGCGCTGGAGAATGCCAAGAAGGCGGAGCGCGGGCGGCGGCGTGCCGGCGTCACCACCGGTTTCGATTCGGTCAATGGGCGGATCCGTGCAGCATGGGTGTGCAGCACCGGCTGCCGGATCTGCGCCGGCCAGGGGCATTCGGAAAGCTGTACTATTGACCGTTGCATGCCGCCGATGCCTTCGCAACGCGCACGCTGACCGCGGTGCTGGACCATCATCCGCCGGCAGCTGACGCCGGCGCCCACCCCCAGGCCAATGGCGGCAAGGCGACGCTGACGACCGTTCAGGGCGCCAAGCTGACCGTCTGGGGCAAGTCGGCCGAGGGTGGATGTCACCGACGCCAAGGGCGGCAAGGCCCAGATCACCATCGCCGATGTCAAGCAGTCGAACGGCGTGATGCCACGTCGTCGATGGCGTGTTGCTGCCGGGCTGCTCCGCCTGCCGGCGGGCTGGAAAGCGGACGGCGCATGCGGCCCCGTTGCCCGCGAGAGCGGATCGGCGGCGTTGCATTTGTCCACGGTGCACGCGCAACGCCATGCGCCCACACGCGCACTCGCATGCGCACCTCGGCTGCGCCCGCAGTCGCTGGCGGCGCCCGCCGCGGAGGGGGAGCGCGAGCGAGAGGTCAAGGCGCAGCTGGAGGCGCTGGCGGCGGCGCCGGAGGCATGGGTGTCCACATTGCGCACGGCATCGACGAGGACGGCGCGCCGCGCCACACCGCATCGCTGGGGCTTCCGCGGCGCGGGAGCAGGCTGGCGAGGAGGCGGTGCGTGACGGAGCCCGGGAGTTGGCCATGGAGTGCGCGCCTTTGCGGGGGAGATGGTGTGTTGCGTCGGCCTTAGCGGGTTGGACTGCCCGCAGGCGATCACGGCTGCGTATTATGACCGATTCAGAACGTGGGCCGCGGCCAACGCGCGCGGCCTCGCCAGACGCGGCTGCGCACCATGACTGGCAGCCGTTCGAGCCGGCGGGCTGGTCGCACACTGGTGCGCGATGCTGCCCTACACGGCGGTCGAGTTTAAGCCGGGCAGCCGCTTCGGCTATTCGAATCCGGGAATCGTCTATCTGGGGCAAGTGATCGAGCGGCTGTCGGGCGAGGCCGCCGCCGCAGCAGCGGAGGCGGAGGGCGCTGGGCCGCAGGAGCTGGCGGCGGTGGTGCCCATCGGCGCGAGAGCGGCGCGACGGGGAGCCCATCTGGGCACGTGCGTTCGCCAACGTGAGCAGGGACTTGTCATGGGAGGCGCCTTGCTTTGGGCGTGGTTGGCCTGGTGGGCAGCTGCCCCGTCAGCCGCCGCACAGGCTTTGAGGACGTCCCTACTGGGACGCACTCCGCCTCCTTCCCTCCAACACACACACACACAAAAACAAACACACACACACACGCACAACACACGCACACACACGCACACACACTCACCCTCTCAGTGACTTGGCAAATCTCATCTCGACTCAGGACCTAATGTCAGGGACCTTTTCGCCCTCACCGCTCCCCCTGCTCAACCCTACAACGCTCCTCAATACCCATCATCCCCCTCCCGCCCAAGGACGCTTTCCTTTCCAAGTACCTGCGGGAGCTGGAGATCGCCACCTTGACAGGTGGGGACCACAGGACTGCCCTGCAGCCTGCTGCGCTCTAGCCACACCAGACAATTGCTCCTGTCACATGCTGGCTGTGCAATGCTGACACGCCTGTCTGTAGAACAGAGCGCACACATGCGTGCTGGATACCCGCAAGCGCATGCAAATGGCATGCATGCGCCACGGATGTGCAGGCACGCATGCCTGCTGCAGGTGTGTGCAAATCTGCATTCACACATGCGCATGCATGCATGCCTGCATGATGCGCGTGCGTCTGCACGTATCGGGTTGCAGGCCTGTAGAACCCGCGCGCATGCGTGCCGCACACAAGCACATGCGCACACACCACACACACACACACACACACACACACACACACACACACACACACAAGCACATGCATCCGTGCATGCATGTACATGCACATCAGCACCCACCCAACACACACATGATCACGCACAACTCCACACACCAGATGACGGCTTCCACCAGCTGCAAATCAAGTCGCTGGATTACTTGCACAGACGACTTGAATGGGACTACGTGAGCACTTTGCAAATGCCACACAAAGGCACCCGCGTCAGATGCATCCTCCTTTGCGCATACAGCGCCAGATCGGCCCAGCACTGCGGCCCTGTGGCGTGGCAGACGCTCAGGGACAGCCCCAGTCACGAGCAGCCACCACGCAGCCGCGGCAGCCCTCCGCCTCGCCGAGGCCTTCGCCCTCAAGCCTCTGACCGCGCCCACCACCGCGGCCCGACCAGATTGACTCGGACTGCGGCGGTGCCGCGTATCGCCGGCAGGCGAGGGACACGCAGTCATGCGGTGCGGCGAGAGCAAGAAAGGGGACGGTGCGGCGCATCGGAACTCTCCTCGGGGAAACCGGTGTCTATCCTGCGCCTGGTGCTGACGGCGCGCAACCTTCGTCGCGGCGACGCGATTCATTGCCGAGGGAGATACGCCATGTTCGTCGCGGCCTATTGGTGGAAGGTGTGTGCGGTGTGATCGAGGATTGCAGTTTGGCGGTACTGTGGCATGCGTTTTTGTGTGTGCATGTGTGTATTAACGGTGCGTATACGGAATGTGTGTGTTTTTGTATGCCCCGCTCGCCTATATGCTCGCCGTGGCGCTTGCGGCGTCGCTCGTTGGCCGGCTGGGTCGTTCAAAGGTCACGGTAAGCCCGCACTTGCCTTCGCGCATCTCGCTCCAGATGGCGGCAGTAAAGTAAGGGTGGACGCTGCCGCAGGGAACCAAGCTCCTGGCGCCCTGCCGCGCGCAGCGCGCCGGCGCCAGCGACGGCACAGTGCGCTCGCCTCGGACCCCGCGCTGAACGGAACGCTTGCCCCGCGCCCTGCGGCCGGTCAGGCGCTGATGCGGCGTGTCATGCTGGGTTCTGACGTCGGTGTGCATGAGGGCAGGGGCTCCCGTCATGCGGGCCTGGGTGGGGGGTGCCGCTTGCAAGCATGCAGCCCAGGCCGCGGCAGACCGCCCTTGTAAGCATGGGCCGTAATCTCACGCCAACTACGCTGGATGTACGCCATATTCCCACCTGCCCCAAGATCGGCGAAGCCATCGTCGAGCGCATTCTGCAACGCCACATCTCGAGCACGTTATGCATCATGCAAACACTGCGCCCCCGTCCCCGCAGCTCGCCTGAAATCCGACCTCGACGCGCCAACACTGCTCTCCGACGCCGCCGACGCGCTCGCCGCGCTGCGCCGCGACGGCCTGCTGCGCGGCTCGCTGCTGACCGCGCTGCAGCTGGCCGCGCACCAGTGGCTGCCGGGCGTGGTCGGCGAGGACCCCTTTGCGCTGGGGGCGGACGGGCTGGCCGAGCGCGTGCTGCCGCAGCTGGGGGTCGGGCGGCTGCACCGGCTGCGCCACTTCCTGCTGCAGGTGGGCGCGGACCCGTGTGCGCGTGCGGGGCGCGGCGGCTGCCATTGTGCATCGTCAGGCGCGGCTGTGGATGTCCGCTCGCATGCGTATGCACGGGGCAGCCGAGACGGCACATGCCGTGACGAGCGGAGCACATCTTTGCGCCAGCAGTAAGCAGATGGTGCGCCGGCGCCGTCCCCTCGACCGGCGCCGCCCATCCGCCGCGCGCTGGGAAGCGGTGCAGAACCTGTTTCCGGGTACCGTCGCCTCACCTTCGGTCCGTCGACGAACGACGGCTTCTATTATGACTTCGCGCCGACCGCCGAGCATGGCCCGTTCCGCGATGACGAATTGCCGTTGATCGAGGAGGAGATGCGCAAGATCATCGCCGCCGACCTTCCCCTCACGAGGGGTGGGGGCGGCAAGCTGGTCGCGGCGGCGGCGGCGGCGAAAGGGCAGCTTCCTGCAGGACGCAGAGGATTACTACCGCGCGGATGAGCGCTGGCTGCTTGCAGGCCGCTTCAGGGCGGTCGGTCCACGCTGCGGATCGTAAAAACGCTCGGCGAGCTGGAAGAGCGTCGTTTGCCAGCGCCGGGGGGCCGCGACGGGGCGCCGCTGCGCCGCTGCCTGCAGCATGGCCGCCTTGCTGCCGTGCCTCGTTTTGCTGGCCGCTTGCTGGCCGATGCCAGCCTGCTGTCGTTGCATCTTCCAACATACTCGCGCGCGCGCACACACACACACACACACAGACACACACACACATGCACGCGCGCGCACACGATGCGTACCTCACACCAGGTGCACGTACACGCTCTCAGATGCCCCCATTGCGTGAACGCAAAGTACTCGCCGCAACCAGATGCATCTCCTCAGCCGCACGAGGTGCACAAAGGCGACCTACCCCATCTCGCCAACCCCTGCATGCACCCCGCACGTGGTCGCGCACATGCGGCCCGGGCGCAGCGGCAAGCCGCCTGGCCGAGTACCAGGTACGGCACGAGGTCGGGGTAGAGGCCCGGCATTTCGAGCCGGTCATCGAAGGCATGCAGGGGGCCGTCAGTCGACGTACCACCTCACGGCGGGCCATTGTGCCGGGGGTCGCGATGTTGC
>NNCB01001514.1:0-10527 GCA_002317545.1 Scenedesmus quadricauda | reverse complement strand
CGAGGGCGCGGCGCGGGCGGCGCGGCGGGCAGCGGCGACGGAGGGCGGGTCGGAGAGCGCTGCGCGGCGGCCGCGGCCGCGGAGGTGTGCGCGGGCGTGCAGAGCGCCGCCCGGACTCCAGCCGGCCGGCACGGCAGCGGCGGCGGCTGCCGCGAAGCTGCCAAGTCGACTACTGCTGCCGCTGGTGCCGCCGCTGCTGCAAGTGCTTGCGGCGCGGCAGTTCAGAAAGGGCTCCTGCGTAGGTGATGACGTGCGCATAAAAGAAAAGCTGCAAAAACTGAAGTAGACAGCGGCCTCCGGCTGGCACGGGCAGATACGATTATCGGTAAAGAAATTATTTTACTCAGCACTTCCCTCAAAAGCACCTCGCCCCTGGCCATGATGGCGGGTATCGAAAACGTCGATGGAAGAAGCCACAGCAGCCCAAGGGCTGATCGCCTCCTGCGGGCTTGAGGGGACCAGCGATGCGGCGCGCTCGGAAGCGCACGTGTCTGCAGCAATCGTGGAGATCTCGAGCGGCTGCAGGTCTTGATGAGCGCCAGAGCCGCAGCGCAGGCGCCGCCGCCGCCGCCCTCGCCGGCGCCGGCGGCGTCGCTGGGAGCCGAGGGGTCGGCGGGCCAGGCGCCGCCGCGGCGCGAGAGCACTGGGGTCGCCGGCTGCAGGATCTTGGGGCGGCGCGTCTCCACACTCCTCACTGGCGGCGCCGCCGCTGGCGTGGTCACGCTGGCCGTCACAGCTTGCGAGCGCCTGCGCGCCTGGGCACACGCCGTATCTGCCACGCCCTTCGCGGCGCGCATCTGGGCATCGCCGAGCGGCGCGGCGGCGGCGGCGGCGGCTGCGGCCTCTCGAGCAGCCGGTTGTCGACAAGCGCGTGAAACCTGGGCTGCGCCCGGCGCGCTCAGCAACGTCGATACAACGCCCGAGGTCGATGTCAGCATCGATGGTTTCGGCACGACGCTTCGCCTGGTGGGCTGCTCGGGCGGCGCGGATTGCAAATATATCGCGCTCGTCGCGTCTTATAGCGATGTGCTCAATCCGCCGGCAGTGTGGGTGCAGAAAATGAACGACGGCGCTCCTGCGCGTCGGCAGGTGTTTGTGGCTCAAGGTGGGCGGGCCACCGCCAGGCGCGCACAAGCCAAGCACAGGCTCATATGTATGGGTCGTTTCAGGCTGGCGGGGTGCGCGAGCGTGCCGCTGGTGCACCGATCCCGCCGACGCGCAGCAGGAGGCTGTGCTCACCACCAGGTCCTGGCCTATGGCTGAGCTCCATTATCACGCGGATGCTTATCTGGCTTGTCGCGCGCCGCGGAGATGTCCGAACTGCCCGTGAACAAGAAGGCTCTGGATCCCCGACGTGACACCACCAACAAGGTCGGCAAGGCCGACGATCGCAGGACTGGAGGATACGTACGGCATGATATGAATCGCTACAAACGTTGGTTGTGATGGCTCAGCCCACTTCGGCTCACAATCTTGACTGCGCATCGTCACTGAGCAGACCCTGCACATCGCACCAACCGAACACACGCCGTTCGTTCGGCACAGGCCACAGTACGATAGGGAATGGTATCGTTGAACGCCCCGCCCGGCGCGTAATTCACATTGTAGAGGAAGACCGGGTTCACGCCATTTTGCGTGTTGGTATTGAGCTCGATCCACTTCGCCTTGACGCCCACCTTGAACGTGTGGCTTTCCAGCCCGGTCCAGGTGAAGTCGTTCGAGACCTGCCAGCCTTTCTGCCTACCATGCACTCTATGGGAGTTGCGTTCAAAGCAGACAGCATCATGCGGTGGGGTGGGGGAGATGCCTCCCCACGCTGCGCGACGCTTTGCCTTGCGTCGCTGTGCGCTGCGCCCCTCTTGACATGAAAACGGTGCCGTTGCGGCGGCACCCAGGACGCGCCAATACAGCAAATTGGGTATCACCCCGTGCCTGGTGCGAGTGACGCGGGGAGCAAAGCCGGGCGCGAATATCCGTGCGCATTGAAATTGATCCCTGGGGACCGCGCGCGGGCAAAAACGAGGTCGAAACGCGCCTGCAGATCACGGATCATCGCCATGCTGCCGCACATCATGATGCGGTCGCTCTCGGGATCGAACTGCGTCGGCCCCGTGAGCGGGCGGCCGAAGAGCGATCCGTCCCGCGCCGTGAGCGCCACTCGGCGTGCACCCTCGGCGCAGGTGTGGCGGGCTCATGGCAATTGAAATGTAGCAATCCTGCATGAACGTTTCGAGGTCGTAACCGCTGCGGGCGGGCAGCAAGGCGGGCGACTTGGACGTTCTCGGCCGCGTTCCCGAGTGGCGTGATGCAATGACATCTGAGCCGACGGGATGCGCCTGCGGGCTGACCAGGCGACCTCCGCCTCCCTCAACCACCACCTATCCCGGCGCGTCGCGACAACGCGAACGCGCGCTTCAAGGCGATCAGCGAAGCCTATGACTGCCTTAAGGACCCGCAGAAGCGCGCCGCCTACGACCGGTTCGGCAAGGCGGGCGTCAATGGCGGCGCGGGCGGTTTCGGCGGCGGCAATGGTGGCGATTTCGGCGACATCGGCGACAGCGGCGGCAGCGGCGATGGCCCCAAGCTGAACGGCGGCTGGGGCCTGGCCGTGATACTGGCGACGATCGCCCTGTTTGGCAGCGTCGCACAGGCCGCCCACGCGTCGGTGCCGGGCGCGAGCGCGGCGACGTCGCTCTGGCGCGGGTCGGCGACGATCAGCTTCAGCCCGCCTTCGAGGGCGTCGCGGAGGCGGCGCGAGGGCGAGAAGGGTGGCAGGCCGCCTGGCGGGCCTGTGCGAGACGATCGGGATGTGTCGCCCAAGCGGATCGTGCTGTTCGTCGAGCCGAGCCCATTCACATCACCAGGTGTGCAAGGCTGAGGCGCCCTCAACGACTGCATCGCCATGCGCTCGGCTCTGCCGCTCATGCACGCCTGCGTTCACCCTAACAGCCGGATAAGCGAAGCCCAGATGTGTCCATCTTGGGTGTGCGCTCAGAATCGGCTTTTCCGGCCAGCCGAGCGTCGCGAAGGGCCAGAGCGCCGAGGAGAACCATGTGTCGAGGACGTCCTCGTCGCGCGTAAGAACAACGCCCGCACCGGCCTGTGCCTGCGCTTCCTCTTCGGTTTCTGCGCCACACGACACCCCCTCATCGGCCCGCCCCTTGCCATGCTTGGCCGCCTGAACCCCTTCCACTGCCCTTGCCTCCAAACCCTCCCTTGTTGCGCAATCCAGCGGCTATCAGACGCGGTTCCTGGCCACCTCAAGGAAATGGTGGAGGCCGGCTGCGACGTCCTCGTCATCACGCCGGTCAGCTTCAGTTTGCGGCGGCTTCTTAGCAGCCTGTCCTTCGAGCTTGGTTGTTATTTCTCTCCGGTTTGCTTCAGCGCTCAGGTCTGTTTTGGGACTGGTTAGAGCGCTTTTAGATGTGTTGGCCCACGACACCGTGAGGCGGGTGTCGCAGGGTTGCACAGGCGTCGTGAGCCCTTGCTCACATATCATGTGCCCGACCCTTTTTGCCCGATCCCGGCCCGGTCCCCAGGCCGCGGCGCCGCCGGCCTGCTGCCCGGGGGCAAGGAGCAGCCCGCCGAGTTCGCCGGCGCGCGCGTCGTCGAGGCGGGCAGCTTCCCCTGCCCCGGCTACGGCACCGTCCCGCTGTCGCTCGGGCTGTCGCCGCGGATCTGGAGGGAGGTTCGATCCTGGCGGCCAGACCTGATTCACGTGTCGTCACCGGGGGCGCTGCCCGTAGCCGCCTGGCTGTATCCAAGTGAGGGCCTGCATCGCGGCTTGGGGGCAGGGGCGCCGCTGCCACGCGCAGTCTGTGCCGCGGCTCCTGATGCGCTGGCTTTGGTGTCCCAGCCAGGGCGGGGATGCCAGCCAGGCGCAGTCACGTCGACAGCACATCCAACAGCTGGTCCCTGCCCGGCTGCCCGGGCCTGCAAGGCCACAAGATCGGGCTTTGCTAGACCTCAAAGCGGCCAACCAAGCACAGCTATTGGAGGCCGGTGTTCCGGCGCATCATATCCAGGTTTCTTCCTATTCTACGGTTCTTCATAACCACGACTACTTTTCCCACCGCTTCGAGCAGGGCCTCACTGGCCGAATGCTCGCCTTAATTGGCTTCACGCACTAAGAGACTTACCCCTGCAGTACCCTACTCCAGCCTCCGCAAATTGTGCGCGTGTAGCGGCCTGCCAAATACAGCGAAAAGGATCGCCTTGTTGCGGTCTTCGTCCGCGCGCAGCTGCGCGGTGTTGTCGGTCGCCATGTAGCCCGGTGCGATGGCGTTGATGTTGACGCCCTTGCCCGCCCACTCGTTCGCCAGCAACCGGGTGATGCCGGCGATGCCGCTCTTCGATGCGGTGTACGAGGGCACGCGGATGCCGCCCTGGAACGACAGCATCGACGCGATGTTGATCACCTTGCCGCGGCCCTGCGCAATGAAATGGCGGCCCGCCGCCTGCGACATGAAGAACGCGGACTACGTGACGTTAGCCGTGTCATCCAGTCCGCCGATGACCTCTTCCGCGGGCGCCGCACCCCGTGACTGTCAACTGTTCCGTCTGGATTGATGATCGTTACATGTTCATACATGTACGATATCAGGAGCACGCACGTATGGTAGAGTGCATCGCAGCGAAAGTACTTCGACTGTGTCTGGCGTTTTTTTACGGTTTATACGTACCGTAGCAGCGCCGTCAGCGTGAGCAGCAATGCAGCAGTGTTTGTTTCCAGCAGCGCGGTACCTACCGATGGTCCAACATGAGCGTGCCCCGACATGCGCAAAGAAAAAGCCTGGTCGGCGCCGCGCCTTCCACCTGCCCCCAAGGTCTGGCAAGGCCGTCGACTGCGTCCGTTCACCCCTGCCACGCGTCGCCCGATATGCGTTCCGCCTGGACGGTCGGTGCCGAATGGGGGCTCGTCGGCATGGCGTGGGCCTGGCTGGTCAGCGCGCCGCTGCTGCTGATCGTCGGCGCGCCTGTCGGCAGCCTGCTGATCGGCGTGCTCGCTTTGGTGTCGGGCGCGCGTGCTGCCGGGCGTCGGCGCCGGGCCTGCTGATGGCGGTGGGTGGCGCTGAGCGGCGTGGCGGTGGATGAGTCTGCTCGTGTTTGTGTGTGTGTGTGTGTGTGTGTATGCGCACGTACGTGCGCATATTGGAAGGCAGTCATGATGCTGCTGTTTGAGCCGAAGGCGCCTGCGTATGCGGCCCGCCACACAGCCAGTCCCGTGGATCACAGTCGGTCCTGCTGATTGGCGTCAAACTGGCTCCCTGCGCCACCGCGCGGCACTCTCCTCGATGCCCCGCGCGCTGCTCGGCCCCGCTCTACTTCCCCGCCCATCCATCCCATTGGCGAAGAAACACCTGACGGCACGCGGCCGGAGTCGGGCGATCATTCTGGCTATAAACATCGCGTGCCTGCGGGAGCTGACGGGGCGCGAGCTGGCGGTGGCCTACGCAGCGCTGACAGTACGTGATGTTCGCGAACAGGCCCAGGCTGACGTTGTCGGAGAGGTTGATGCGTCCGGACAGGTTGACCGTACTGTAGCCCTCGGCACGGTCCTCGTCGCGGACGTTGAAGTGCGACTTGAAGGGGCCGTAAGTGGCCACGTCGATTCGCGCAAATGCATCCCGCTCGAACAGTCGGAAGCCGTGGTCGAGTGCCAGGTAGCCGTTGTATTCGGCACCAGGTCATGTCCGACCACCTGCGGCAATGTCAAGGCCATGGCGTGCGGCCTGCCCGTCGTCGCCGCGCGCGCGACCGGCAGCGCCAGCATCGTCAAGCATGGCCAGACGGGCTATCTTGTCGCACCCGGCAACGCGGACGCGGTCACCGCGCGCTATCAAGAAGCTCATGGAGAACCCCGACGCCGGTGAGGGATCGTGAGACGAACGCTATGGGTGGGAATCGAATCCGAAGCGCGTTTCGCCATCTCGGACAAGCGAGGGCGCGCTCGAGCAGGTCTGGCTCCTGCCGACGGACTGTTGCTCTCGCACTTAGCGCCCGCTGACGGGCACGGTTGCTGTGCCTGGTGTTGTGTGCTGCGGTCGTGTGGGGCAGTGACACCTGAAAAGTCAGTCTGATATGCTGGTGCGCGGCCTCCATCCTTGTTTTCCTGGGCTGACATGCCTTCCCCGTGGAACGCTCAGCTTGTTGTATGCTGCCACACATGTGTGTGCACACACACACACACACACACACACACACACACACACACACACACCGCTCACAACCGGCCCGCCACCGCCAAGCGATGACGAATGGCGTGCGGGCACGCGACCGAAGGACGCGCGGCGTTGGAATCCTCGGCGCCGATCGATGTCGTGACTGGCGAGGAAGTACTCGACAGCGGCTTTCCGGATATCGGGCGCGCCCTCAACTTCCTCGAGCCCGGGGTGAATTTCGCGCGCGCCGCGACCACAGCGAGTGCGGCGAACACGCGGCCGGTCACGCTGCGCGGGCTCTCCCCCGACCAGACGCTTTCAAGGGCGGGATAAGTGGTTGCGGTAGGTGTAGGCCTGCACGCCCAGCGGGAACGTGTAGAGCGGTTTGCCTTTTTTCTGGGCGGAAACGTCGGGGGTGCCCATCAAGAAGCCGACGGCAAATGTGGCTGGTTGGCAGGCTGGTCAGACTAGCGAGCCTGACCGGCCAAGGAAGCAAGCTGCAACTGCATCCGCGCATCCAAACGCGATTCGTACAATGGGCCATTCACTGCTGAGCGAGGGCGATTGCGTCCCTACGCGCTCCGCCCGCATGCGTCGAGCAACCTCACACCATAAACCGGGCGTGACAATCCCTGGCTATTCCAGATGGTCGAGGCGCGGTTCGCGTCAGCGCGCCGCCATTTTGCACGTTCTTCCATCCCAAGCGCCTGCGCCACGTTTCCGAGACACGCTGCTTGGAGATGTGGCGAGGTGGCGATGTTGCTTGCGCGATGAGTCGCTATCGTCAGGAATGAACCAGCGGGAAAAACCATGCAGGAACATTGGAGTATCGGCCCCGGCGGCGGCATGCGAGTGGAATCACGCTGATTTCCAGCTGTTTTTCCCATGCTGGCAACATCGCCGTTGTCGGACATTAGGTCAGCAGACGATTCCGGGTGGAACCGCCTGCTTGTGTGGGGCGCAGGCGTGGATATGAAGCGGGCTCTGGCCCAGGCGTTGAGCGCTGCAGAGTGGAGGTGAGTCGCTTTTGTGTAGCTGTCAATGCCGACGCCGGGGCCATGGCATGGTGGGCTGGAAGGCGAGGCTCAGCAGACAATCTCTTGCCGACTGAGATTCAGTGACCGGCGCTCGAGAGCGCGAGGCTCGCGCAGACTGATGTACTTCGCTACCGCGGGTCAGCGGCCCGATTTGCGCGATCCTGCTGGCGCTGGTCAGCGGGGCCGAGGGTTACTGGTGATCGGCTGGCGCGCGAGGCCATGGGTTCTCGCTATGACAATGTCATGTCTGGTGGTCGATTGGAGGTCAGCGCCGCGGCGCCGCAGCGGGCGCAGCGGACGTAGTGGCGTCACCAGGAGACAGGCGTCATGGCGTCCCAGGTGGGCCAGCAGCGGTTGGGTGAGGTGGTCGAGATGCTACACGGCGAACTTTGAAACAAGAAGCGTACCACAGTTCAGTGCTTCGTAGCATACTCTTCACGGCAAGCTCGCCACTTGCGCATGCGCCTCGGTACTGCGCGCCCGTGAAGGAAATCGTCCAAGCACTGTTGACAAAGGAAATCTTGCGCTGGAACGCGACGGTGGCTTCGATGCAGTTTGTTCGACGTTCTGGTCGCGCTGATGTGCTCCGCGAGCGCGCAAAGCCCCAACGGCCGAGACCGATAACCGTCGAATTTTCAACCATTGGTGCGCAAACGAGCACAAACAAGCGAAGTGATGCATGAAGACCTTCAGTGCAGCACCGGGCGCTGCCGAAACAGATGCCTGGCATGCGTCCACATAGCCCAAAATGGAACGGTCAGCCCATGCTTGCATCCTTGCCTACCCATAGGTGCAGCACCTGTCCTGCGAAGCCACTTGACGATCCCGCCCCAATACACGTGCAGCCAGCCCCGCCAGCTGCAGCGTCGTGCGGAATCGCGTGGATCATCGGTGGCTGATGTCGGTTGGCGCGGCTTTCGATCGAGCGCAGCGTCTTGAGCCCGCGGCTGCGCGCAAGGTCGACCGCATGGTGGAGCAATGTCCAGCCGACCCCGCGTGTCTTGTACGCAGGTGCAACCGCGATCGCGACTTCGGCGCTCACGAAGGCCTCGTCAGCCGCAATCAGCAGACTTGCGACGAGCTTGCCGGTCTCCGTCGAAGGCAGATGAGCTGCCACAGCAGCAGCAGCAGCAGCATCAGCAGCCAGCAGCAGCAGCAGCAGCAACGACAACCACGCGTGCAGCCCCATCATCATGGTCAGCAGCAGCGTTGCTATAACAGGCACTATAGCAACTCGCAGGGCTGGGGCGCAACGTTGGTCAACGCAGGCTGCGCGGCGGCCGCAGCCGTGGCAGTCATGGCGGCTGGACTCGGCCATCTCTCACTGCCGCCTTGCTGCTCGAGCCCGCGACATTCTGGCGGTCGCGCGGCGGGCCACGGTTGTGTCGGCCCACTGGTCGACATGTGCTTTCCGGCGTCGCGAGCGCATCCGTGCGTCAGTCATCATGACCAGGATAGCGGGTGGCGCCAGCGTCTTTCTGAGAAAGACCCCCACCAGGCCTCATGCGCAGTCGCTGATCCTGGCCGTGCAGACCAAAACCAAGGATCGCTTCGACCAGTGCGATCTGCTCATCGAACGCCCCGCCGGCTCTGCGTTGATTGCCCAGCACACACCAAGCTAGCTCCTGCCCCAAGACGCGCGCATGCTGGCGGTCCCACACGCAACGCGGACCTCTTGCATGTCGCAGCAGGCAAGCGACGCATGAGCTTCATGTGGCTGTGCGTCACCCGTTTGCATGCCCTTATAGTTTTGCGCTGCTGTAAAACCTCCAAGCCTGGAATCATTATAATTCCAACCTGTTTTACTTGAAGTACCTCTTCCTTTATTAGAAGAACATGATGTCAATCTGTGCCACGTGAGACGTTACCACAGCTATGCCCAGAAAGCGAATATGGCATGATCCTCGATTGATCGAGTCGCGCGCATGACTATATGCGCAGTTCGGGGCGAGAATGACGCAGGAGATTGCGCGCACGCGTCTGCGATGCAAATTACAGGCGGCTTCGACCGGGCTGCTTGCAGCTGTCGCGCACGGAACGGCTCGTGGAGGTGGATCAACCGCGACGAGTGGTTTGGGTTTTGACAAGCCGCACAACGTCACGCGCGGTGGGTCGGCGAACGACCGCGCTGGACGCTCTCAGGCATACCCTTACCTCACCTCAGGAAGCGCCCGGCCACCTTCCCGACCAACCGCTTTGTGTGGAACGACGGGGCGGCGGGCAAGGATGGGTTGTTGACCAAGGGGGCATGAAGTGCCCCTTGACCTGCTGCCCTGGCCGGCTGCTGCAGGTCGCGATATTGTGCAGGTGAGAGTGCGTGTAGGGCGCTCCGCAATACGACCTCGATCAATGACCACAGCGAGCGCCTTGCAGCAGCTTGGGGCCATGCTGGCGTCCATCGCGCCTTGGCTGCTGATCTGGCATCAAGGCGCGCGGCAATGGCCGGTATCGCGTGCGCTCAAAAGCATGCGCCCCGCCGCCCCCCGGGGCGGGCCCCGCCCTGGGCAAATTCTGGTCGCATAGAGTGCGAGGGGCGTTGCCAGGCAACCCAGGCGTTGGCGCGGCGGCTGGGCGTTGGCGGCAAGCAGCGCGCGCGCGCGATGCTTTCCGCACCGGAGGCCCGTGACGCCGCGTCAGCACGCAAGCCACCACCCCCCCCCCCCGGGGGCGGGCGCCGTCCACGCGCCGATTCGTCGCCTGCGCAGGGCACAGGCATACTATCCGGGGCAAGCAGCCCGAGAAGTCGCGAATCATGTCGATGTGGCGGCCGCCGGCGAAGGCCGACGACACCCCCTGTCTAGGCAAGGGTCGGCGAGTCGATCAAGGGCTGGCCATGTAAAAATACTGAAATAAAAATCTTGACTCATCGGGGGCACCGGAATCGCGCGCCCCGCGGCGGCGCGCGTTCGGCAGAGGAAACAGGCGGAAAGAGGGTTCAAAAAACACAGGTGACGCAGTTGGGCCAGTTCGCCGCATCTTCATCATTGGACACTTGGAATAGACCCGTAAAGATTTTTGGAACAGAGATCGCACAAACGGCACTGGGATCGGAATACTGATCGGAGCAAGCCATGACGACCTATTCGCTGCTATATGCAGGATGTCGGATTCGGGCGCTCCGCCTGGCGCGCCCGCACGGTCGCGGGCACGCAGACGTCCAGCCCGCGTGCGGCGCCTCGCGCGCGGCCGGACGCCGACGGCCGTTGCCCTGGGCCGCCGCCGCCCACGCGCCCCGGCCGCGAAGCCGCGCCTCGGCGGCTCGGCGACGGGCAGCGCGGGCGACTTCGGCATGTAAGCCAGCGACCGGCGAAACCTCCGCTCCTCCAACC
>NNCB01001513.1:0-10532 GCA_002317545.1 Scenedesmus quadricauda | reverse complement strand
GGTGCGCGAAGCGGCTGGACGAGCTGCGGCGCGCGGCGCGCGCGCTGCGCGTGCCGGTGTTGCGGCACTCGGAGGTGCTGACGGCGCTGCTTGACGCGGAGCTGCCGCCCGCGCTCGCGGCGGCGGCTGCGCAGCGGCAGGAGCAGGAGCAGCAGCGGCAGGAGCAGGAGCAGCGCGGCAGGAGCAGCGGCGGCAGGAGAAGCCTCAAGCGCCGCCCGCGGCAGGGCGCTCGGCGGCGGCAGCAGGCTCAAAGGCGGCGCGCGGGGCGTCTCCGGCCAAGGCGCGGCTGCAGGCGGCGATGCGGCGGTGGCTCGGGCGTCGTCATCTTGGCAAGAGCACGCCGGCCGGGCGAGGCGTGGGGGCAGGGCAACCGGCACCCCACCACGAAGGAGCAACCGGCGGGTGGCGCCTGAGGTGGAAGAGGCGGCGCGGCATGAGGAGCAGCCTCGGAGCAGCAAGAGGAGGAAGAACAGGACCAGGGGCAGCAGCAAGTCCGTTCGGCACCTGGGCACGAACAGGCGCGTGCCATTGCCTCGCCAGATCGTACCAGTGCCCGCACGCCGCCGCGAGCGCGCATCGCGGCGGCACAGCAGCCGCCGCCGCCGTCGCCCGTCGTCTCGCAGCCGTCCCCCGGCTCGCTGCGGCCGCCGCGCCTGCCGCGCTGCAGTGGGAGGGGGCGCCATTGCCCCCGCCGAACGGCGCGCCGCCGCAGCAGCCGCGCACCTTCTTCGGCGGCCTGCGCCTCGTCGCGCCCTCCTCTCCCGCCAGCAGCCCGCGCGCCCGCGGCGGCGCGCGCCCGCCCCGCGCCGCCGCGCCGGCCGCCGCCATCGTGCGGCCCGCGGCTGGCTGCTGCTGCTGCCGCAGCTGGGGGATTTGCTGCCGCGGGTCGTGCGCGTCGAGGCGCGGTGGCCGGAGGTGCCGAGCGACGGCCGGCCGCGCTGTTTGCGCGCGTGTCGCGGTACTACCGCCCCTGCGAGAGATCTTTGCGATGCCCGGCCGCAGCTCTACGAGTCATCGACGCCGCCGCCTGCCGCTCGTCGGCGCCGTGCTCGCCGCGTCCGCGTGCTGCCCGGCCCGCCGCCGGGTGCGCCCTCAGGCGACTCTGCAGCGGCGGCGGCCGCGGCTGCGGCGACCTGGACTCGAAACGGGTGCGGATGTGGCCGCGGGCGGCGGGGTGCGGAAGTCGGGTCCATGTCCGGGACGTTACGGCGTCATGGTAAATTTTCCGGTAACGATGTTGCCTCGCGGCGGCGGGACAAACTTGCAAGGGCAGCAGGGGTAGCAGCAGCAGCAGCAGCAGCAGCAGCAGCAGCACAGCAGCAGCAGCAGCAGTAGCAATCGCGGAGGCTGCAGAGGTTCTCGAATAGAATCCAGGTGCCGGCTGCTGCTGCAGGGTTCTCAAGAAGGGCTCAGGTGCATTGGAGGGGCCTGTTGACTGCTTGCAGCATCTGTCAGCATGCCAATCGTGCCCCTTTTGATGGTTTGTCTGGCAAGGTTGTATGCTGGTTGTTCATGCCTGTGTCGGGCTGCAGCTCTGAGTTCAACCCTCGTACTGGTTGTGTCTCGGTATTGGTGATGCACTGTAGCTCTGTGTGTTGGCACTCTGTCTTCCTGTAAGTCTTTGATTGTGCAAAAGCACAGCGCATCTCACATTTTGCGTTTACGCCCAAAACAGCACGCAGGCTTCGACTCACACCGGCAGCTGGTAAAACAAATGGAGCGAGCGAAGACCAGTTCTGCGCGCGAAGCAATGCTGTTGCCTCTACTCTGAAGCGACCCCTTTACAGACGCTCACCGCGCCGAAGTTTGTCGCTGGAAGTGGAAATCATTGATGATTCCAGGGCTGCCACCTAAGTGGAACTCTGTGGCACCTCCGTACAGCTTCCGCACATGCTCTTGGCCTCGGCTGCTTCTACGGCTCCGCTCCTACCGCTACTGCTGCTGCTGCTGCTCATGCTGCTGTGGCCGCTGCGCTCCTCGGAACGCTCCTGGCCGCCAGCCGCGGGGCCCGCAGCCGCCTCATCCTCCCCGTTAGCCGCCCTGCCCGCCGTCAGCTGCGCCACCTGGTGACGCAGCAGCTGCGCCTGCCGCTGCAGCACCGCCTCCTGGGCGCGCAGCAGGCTCGCCTCCGCGCGGCTGAGGCGCGCCTCCGCCTCTAGGAGCTCCGTCTCGCGCCCCAGCAGCGCGTTGTGGCGCCGCAGCGCGTCGAGGCCCGCGAAGCGCCGCTCGGGCGGCGGATACCGAAGCCCGCCTCACGCTCGCGGACATGGCGAGGAAGTCGGCGTTGCTGCTGTGATGCTCGGCCTCGATCAGCCATGCCTTTGCGGTGCCGTTGGCGGCCCCGCGACCCCACCTGCCGCAGCTGCCGCCGGCGCGGCGGGCTCGTCTGCGGCCGGCGACCGCTAGCGTGCCCATGATACGGCTCGGAACGAAGCCTTCGTCCTCATCGGCCGGGAACTGCGCGCGCTGGATCCGGAACGCGTGGTGTTCTACGCCTCCGGACGCGCCTCGCTGGAGACCTCCTACATGTACGCGTTGCTGGCGCGCTGCTGCTGCGCAACGGCAGAGCCGTGGCGCCGCCAGCTGCAGCATCGTGCCACACCGCTGCAAACGCCAGCGGCGGCAGCGGGGATGCAACAGGGCTGCCCGCCTGCGGCGTCGGCCGCCGCTGCCGCTGGTCTGTGCGACCAGGCTCGGCGGGCGCTCGCGTAGGGGTCGCGAGGGGAGAAGGACGCTCGCCGCAGGGGCGTGCGGACGGGGCTGCCGCCGGCGCTGCCGCCGCCCAGCGCCGCAGACAGCGAGCCCGCGCGAGCGGGCTGCTGCCCGGCGCCGCCGCCTGCCCGTCCCAGCTCCCGGCGCGGCTGCGAAACGGGGATAGCGCCGCCGCCCCCGCGTCGGCGAACGGGTGCTGCGGCGGAACGGCGCCGCGCGACCCGGGCCGCCGGTCCGGCGTGGGCGGCCGCTGGCCGCTCACGGCGCAAAGCGCGGCGGCGCCTGCGGCCGCTGCGGCGCCGAGCGGCGCGGAGCCGCCGCGGGCCAGCCGCAGCGGCGTCAGCACTGTGCCGCCCGGCCGCCCTGGCGGCGCAGCGCCATCGCCACTGCCGCTCCGGGGCAGGCCGCTGCCGTGGCCGCCCTCACCACGCGCCTCGCCATGGCTTTGCGCTCCCGCCGCCGCGCCCCTGCCGTCCTCCTCCTGCTGCTCCTGCTGCTGCTGCTGCTGCTGCTGCTCCCGCTGCTCCCGCTGCTGCTGTTGCTGCTGTTGCTGCTGCTCCTGCTGCCAGCCCACCGTCCCGTTCCCGCGCACCCGCCTCACTTGGCGCCCCCGGCCCCGCCTCTGGCGACGCAGCACGTTCCGCCAGGCGCTGAGTTGCGCGGCACTCCTGTCACCATGCCTCACGGACCCGTAGTCCCGCTGAACGCCTCGCCCTGGACATACTGCTGCTCGATCTGCCCGTCTGGTTGCCGAAGCTGGTCCAGCGTGCTGCGACAGGGCGGACTGCGCTCGCGGGCGGGGGCGGGGCAGGCGATAGGGAGGGAGTGGATGTGGCACCGTTGCTGGGGGCCGGCGGTGCGGGGTCAGGCAGGCCGACTGGCTCGTCAAATCGTGCCCCTGAACGGCCTGCGCTACCTCCCGCAGGTCAGAAAACGACCGACGCGCCCAGAAGCGGGCCGGCGAGCGCAGCGCTCGTCCGAACGTTCCCCCTCTTGTAATCGACATAGAGATAGCGATAGCCGCCCGAGAGCCAGATATTTTTCGCGACACGCAGGTTCGCCGTCGCCACGGCCTGTCCCGTCACCTCCGACGCTGCGCCGAAGCCACCGACGTCGCCGCGGCCGCCGTCTCCCCAACCGCCGCTGCTGCAAGGCTCGACCCAAGGGCTGGGGCCGGCCGCGGGCCGAGCAGGCGCCGCGCGAGCGCCTCGATGCTTTCGGGCGCGTCGCCGAGTGCCAGCGCGTCCCGCGCCGCGCGCCCTGCCGCCGCGGCGACGCCGCCGTCGCCGCCGCCGCCGCCGCTTCCGCCACGGTCGCTGCTGCTGGGGCCGCCGCTGCTAACTGGCGCGCGGCACATCACGCATGTGTCGTGCCGGCCTGCCACCGCAGGGTGCAGGGCTCGCAGGCGCAGTGGCCGCAGGGGAAGCGACGACACCTCGGGCTCCTCAACAGCTGGGGCAGCTGCCTTCCGCGGGGCCGCCGACCAGGTGGCGCGCCTGCGCGTCCGCCGCGCCGTCTGCCGGCTGCGCGTCTTCTGCGTGCGGCCCCGCGCCCGATGGTGCGCTTGCCGCTGCGTCGGGCGGCTTGCCTGCGTCGTGCCCGGCCGCGGCGGCGGCGCGGACGCGCGGCAGGGCGGCGATCACGTCTTGCGGCGTGCCACGCGGCGCGGCGCCCTGCTGCCAGCGGTCTGTGAAGGCCAGCAGCAGGAGCAGCAGGCCGCGGTCGACGGTGTCGGCGTCGTCGGCGCCCTGGAGCAGGCTCAGGAACTCGCGGAGCGCAGAGGTGGCGTCGGGCGCGTCGTCGGCGAGCGCGCTCGCGGTCACTGCGTCCGCGCCCGCGATGACGGGCTCGAGCTCGGCCCGCTGGCTGGGTCCGGGCGATGCGAATCCTGTAGGGGGTGTACGATAGAGTCTCCTGCAAAATCGAACGGGACGTTGTGGCGGTCCCTGCAAACGCCCCCTTGGATCGCAGGCACGCGCAACCCTGCACGTTATGTCCTCTGGTCTGTTACATCGCTTTGGACATTGTCCTGATGCGCAATTGCTCTCGATGCAGAATATGCTGCTGCCACTGCTGCTGCTACCAGTCACGACCGACAGGACGTGGCGTTGCTAGCTATGAGCCTTGCATTCGAAGCAAGATCAGCCTGCTCAATGCTGAGACTGGATCTAAGCGCAAGCTCATGGCGGCAAGCATACCTTGGGCCGTCACCCGCTGTCAAGGTCATGCAGTGCCACCTGGACACTGCGGATCTCGACGATGCGCATAAGCGACATGCGCCTTGCGTCGCCCGGCACGTCGATCCAGATATTGACCGACCCGCGCCGCCGCGCTCTGATCCATCGTCGCCCAGGCTGTTCATCCGACCGTCGGTTCGCCGACGACGATCATGTCGGGCGCGATCCCGCGCCCCGCCATATGCTCCATCAACGCGCGGGTGCCGAAAATCGCCGGGCCTTCCTCGTCGCCCGTGATGATCAGGCTGATCGCCCACCCATAGCCCGCCGCCAGGCCCTCGACCCTGCCCACAAACCGAGGCGGGGAGGGCAGCAATGTGCATGCGTGTGACAATCGGGGGGAAGTGTTGGGGTGAGAGGGTAGATGGCATGGAGAGATGGGGTTGGGGAAGATCGCCAGCAGCTCGTTATGCTGGCATTGCAACTGCGAGCCAAGGGCGTGCCGCCGATCCTTCGGAGCTCCTGATCATCCATGGGAGGTAAGCGCACCGTGACGGGCCCGGCCATGACTGATATCAGCGACGCCCCGAAGGCGCGCGCGACCGGCGCGACAAGTCGATCGCCGCCGCCCCCAATTTCGACCTGCTCGCCGGCGTCTCGCTGCGCGTGTCGGTCGAGGTCGGGTCGACCTCGATGACGCTCGCCGAACTGCTGTCGATCGCAAACAAAAGCCCCTGGCTCAACCACCATCTGCGACAATTGCCAACGGCCGCTCATCTCGTCCAAGCTATATCGCACTCTATGGCCTTGTTACTTCTTTGATCTTGACCGGGGTGAGGCTGAAGTGTTAGTACTAGCTAAGAGATTCAGGCTGATTGGTTTTGTGCGCGAGATCTTCTCAGGGTCCATGTCGGGTCCTGCGCCATCTTGGCCGCCTTGAACTTCCTGGTTGGGGCGCGTGGTTTGAGGGCAGGTGGGTGAACTGGCGGGGTATGGTGGGTGGGAGCGAGGGTGATGCGCGTGGCGGTTCCAATGAGGGCTTCAAGAAGCAAGACAAGAGAGCAGCAGGTGTCAGCAGCGCGGCGTGTCGTACCAGCCGCGGGTGGCGCTTGTCGGGTGAGTGCCGCATCGACATGCGGCTTTCGTGGAAGCTGGAAACGAACAAAACGAACAGTCCCGTAATGTCGGCGCGCCCTTCGAGCAGCTGCAGCACGGCGCGGGCGGCTGCCGGCGCAACTTGCGAACAATCACAATGGGCCCTGGCGCGCCTGTACAGTGTTCTCCCGCTTGTCGTAATCGCTGTCGCGATGACGTACTTCTGCACCTTGCTGACATCATCCAGCCACCCCTGGGCGGACATGGAGCTGCCGTCGGTGTCGATCACCTGCAGCGTCCAACTGGGCCGACGGGGGCGGCGGCGGGCGCGGCGCCGGTCGTTGCGGAGCAGCGGCACGTCCACGCTCGAGCCGTCAAGTTGGCATCGAGCGCCGCGCACGCTGCTGCTGCTGCTCAAGTCTCGGGATCGCGGCTTCGCTGATGTCGCCGTCGCCGGCGGCCCGACAGGCGCAGGATATCCTCGCCCGCTTCTTCCTGGATGATGTGGCCCAGCGTCGACCGCCGTGATCCAGCACCGCACCAGCCGCCCGCCCTTGTCCACGAGCTGCCGCACCAGCTGTCTGGCGACGTGCCCGCATCGTGGAACCGCGGCATGACGATCATCACCGTCTCGTCCTCGCCATAGGCGAAGCCGTCGACTTCGGTCGCGGCCTCGAGGAAGGTGCGGTAATTGGCGTTGGTGAGCACAACGCCCTTCGGCAGCCCGGTCGCTGCCGTGTGCGGGGCGCGGCGCTGCTGTAGGTATGCAGAGCGTCTGTCCATGCCTCACGTGTAGATCGAGCCGGATCCTGGGAATCGGGCCTTGAGGTGATTGTGGGCGATGCACAGCAGCACAGTGCTGTCCGCCGCTTGCTGCATCCGGCTCTGGCCTGTTACATACTCCCGCAGAGACCCCAAGTCCAGGGGCCGCTGATATGCCGCTGCCATAGCTTCAACGGTGATAGATGTCTAAGTCTGATTGAGGCGCTGCGATCGGGTTCCAGACGGACGACATGAAGAAGACGCGCGATTATTGCTCGATTTAAGCCGGAACGGAAGCTAATTGATCCGAAATGGAGCGAATTTCCGCTACGGCATTCAATAGTTTCGTCATTTTAGAACTCAATATCGAGGCGAAGCGTGTCGCTATAGGATCCTGCCGGCGGGGTGGGCTGGCCGGGGTCGATCAGCGCGCGGTAGGTGAAGCCCTGGAGCGTCGCGGAAATGGATTTCAGGTGCTTTTAGATCTTGTTAGCTCGCATGCACTTGTTCTCCCAAAGCCGTACTCCACCGCAGAGGCTGTCATGGCTTTATTCGACACTTACTCGATTACTTGTTAACCGTATTCCGCGAAATCACTGCATCATACTTTACCCCAAATTCTGATCCAAAATGCCAGCAGTCCGCAGCTGATTTCTTAGCGCTAGGTCTATTTCTCATTTTGTGTTACCTCGGATTTTGCAGCATAAAAGCAATACGATATGGACAGGAAAGAGTCAGCAACGCAAGATGTGCAGTGACCCAGTCAGCGGGGACCCAGATCGGCTTAAAAGCGCTGGTCCCCCAAGCCGCGGCTGCACCCGTCACCGGAAGAACTCCCGAAGTGCCTGTGCTGTCAGCTCGGGGACCTCCTCCGGCAAAAAGTGCCCCGCCGGCAGCGCCGCCGCCTCCACCGCCCCCGAGCACGCCGCCCGCCACAGCGCCGGCGCGTCGAACATCCGCGCGACCACGCCGCGCTCCCACAGCAGCACCAGCGTGTCGCACGCCACCTTGGCGCCGCCCGCGCGGCTCGACCGGTCGTGCCGCACGTCGATCCCTTCCCACGCGCTCGCGCGGTAGTCCTCGCACGCCGCGTGCACCGCCGGCATCAGCCCGCCGCTCGAAGCCGCCGGCCGCAGGAAGCAGCGCTCGTACTCAGCCAGGGCCTCCGGCTCCACGTGGGCCAGGCCCCCGGCGCCCCAGCCGCCGAGCTTCGCGTGCAGGTACTCGCGCGCCCAGCCCTCGATCATGCGCTCTGGCAGGGGCGACGGCTGGCTCAGGTGGAACCAGTGGAGTTGGCCTGGTGCAGTGGAAGGGTGGTTCACACGAGCATCTTGAGTGAGCGTACTTGCGGGTGCTGCTGTGCTGGCGGCCTCGCACCGGGTGCTCCGACGCCGGCTATTGCAGTTGAACATCGCTGGGCCAATCGCATCCGGCACCCTCCGAAGAACAATGCACGGCGTCGGCCCGCTGTCACCGAGGGCCGATTAAGGGAGACCAAACATCAACAGCCTCGAGGCGCTCGCCAAGGCGCGCCGGGGCCCTCCGCGCCCGCCGCCGCCGCGGCTGTCACCTGCGCAAACGCGGCGTCTGTCGCCTCGTGCATGTCGAGCGTCGGCGCCACGTCCACCACGCACAGCCTGCGCATCCGCGCCGCTGGTCCAGCGCCAGCCTGTGGGCGACGCGCGCGCCGCGGTCGTGGCCGCATAGGAAGAGAGAATCGATGCCTAGCTCGTCCAAGAGGGCGATCACGTCTGCAGCCATCGCGCGCTTGCTGTAGTTGGCGTGGTCCGCGTCGCCGGGCAGCGCGCCGGTCGCCGTGCCGCGCAGGTCCGGCAGCACGATGTGATAGCGCGTCCGCAGCTGCTCGGCGATGCGGCGCCACTTGCGGCGTCTCGCGCACGCCGTGGAGCAGCACGAGCGGGGGCGGGCGGCGCTCGGCGCGCCATTCGACATGCGTGCGATGATTCGGAGCCGTTCAGCGTCCATGCCGAGATCAAATGAAGCTGTTCGAGGTGGGGCCGGCACTTATGTCATTCTTGCTGTCCGTTCGCCAGTTCTCGATCCGGTTTCAGAGCCACGCCGACTGATCGCCTCTCGTCACATGCAGTGTTAATGGTGAGCATCTGCTGATAGACCTGGGAACAGGTAATTTGTGGCCAATTCGGGGCTGATTGTTCACCCCGAGCACCGCAGAGTGAGCAGGCGACGTTGCCACACCGTCAAATGAAGCCAAGCTCTTGAGTTGCGAGTCACCCTAGCCTGTTCAATTCATGTCTAGCAGTCCGCCAGCCTGGCCGTGAGCTGATTTGACCCGGCAAACGCTGCCTCAGCGCGTTGCCATTGGCTCCAACCCGGAGCGCATGGATTGCGACTCACAACCGCCGTGTCGTGCTCGAAGGCGTTACTTGACGGTGCACTACCCATAGAAAATCGTGCCCACAGACCTGGTGAAGCCGGTTGCAACGTCACGGCACCCCCAGGTCACAAAGCTGCCACGTCACTCCGCAAACAACAGCAAAAAGGGCGTGCACCAATCGCCGCCGCCAGCACGCAATCAAGCCGTCTGGAAGACGTCCTGCACCATGCGCCCCTTGCAGCGCGCCGCCGCCGCAATCCAGGTCCCGGCAATCCCCCTCCGGCAGGCGCCTGCCGAGCGCCAAGGTTGTCCTGCGCCTGCGCCAGGCTCTTGGCGCAGGGGATGGGGATGGTCGGCGGCAGGCCGCGGCCGCGCCCTGGCAGATGCACCGGCTGATCGCCATGGGATGGCGCGAGGCGAGGCGCTCATGCTCATGCTTGTTCATCCAGAAGGCAAAGATGTGCAGGGCTGTTGAGACAAGCTTGCCACCCTAGCTGCAGTCACGATTGCACCCTTATGCACACAAGGTTTTGTACCTTTGCATACGTGGTCACATCCACAGCACTGCCCTGCCCTGCAGCCGCACCTTGGACATGCTCTTCCTCCTGCTCTTGGCCACAGCCGCCAGCGCCGTCAGCAGGGGTGGTGATCCGGGGAGCAGCCCCTTGAACTGGGCGCCCCGCGGCCATCGGGGGTTATCCCAGAATATAGTTGCCTGGAGGACGGAAGGTGGTCTGTAACTGCAGACCGCATTCTGACTCATCCGACCCAATCTGCACACTTTTGGAGATCATATCCTCGGTGTTGCTGAGCTGTGGCCCAATCGCTCGCAAGCCACCGCTGGAACATCAACCAGCGTGACATCGGCGAAACGCGCTTTGCGGGTCCCGACAACCGTCCTCGCTACTTGGGTACGGCGGCAGCTAACCCACCCCACCCGTGAGCAGCCCCAGCGCCAGCGGCGAGTAGCTGATGACGGTCACCCCCAGCTCCGCCGCCGTCTCCTGCAGCTCCTGCTGCTGGGCGCCGCAGGACAGCAGGCTGAACTGCACCTGCGCGGAGCCCAGGGGGACGCCGCGGCCGGCAAACTTCTTGGCCACCTTGCGCAGCCCTGGGCCTGGTGAGGATCTTCACCGGCTTATCAGTGGGCAAGCCGATAAGCTATATCCTGTTTTTAGTGTTTATTTTTATAGTTTGCTCGGTTATTTGCTGCAGGACGTTAAGGTCCCGGGGGGGCTGGCAGTATCAGGGGCTCGCAGTGCCCAGGAGCCGCGGTTCCTGCTGTTCGCCCCACGGGCGGCGGCTCTCCCGTACTTGCTCGACCCAAGACTTTAAAATCTTGGTGCCGGTGACCCATAGTTGCTGTCGCCCACCTCCCGGACCAGCGCCGGCTTGTAGCAGTCCGCCGCGGTTCCTGTGACGAGAGGCGA
>NNCB01001512.1:0-10533 GCA_002317545.1 Scenedesmus quadricauda | reverse complement strand
GCCGAGACCGTGGCGGTCCACCTGGAGGCCTCGCGCGACGCCGCCGCCGCCGCGGCCGCCGCTGCCGCACCCGCATCCTTCGAGGCCGCCGCGGCCGAGGCCTCCACCAACGCCGGCGTGCTCGCGCCCACGCAGCCGCAGCCCGACGCCGGCGCGGCGGGCAAGGCGGCGCCTGCGAAGCTCGACGGCCGCCGCTAAGCGCGCGGGCGCCGCTCCAGAGGCAGCCCGCCGGACGCGACCGCACCGGCGTGATGCCACGTTAAGTGGCGGCGGTTATGGCGGGCGCGTCGGCGCATTCGCCGGGCTGTCGCTCGCGACGGGCCTGTTCTCATCCTGCCGCCAAGCACGGCCGCCGCGCGGAAGCCGAGGCGTCAAAGGGCTCGGCGCCGCGAAGTCGGCGGGCGGCGATCTCGAGGCTCGCGGCAGCCGCGGCGGCAAGCGGCCCAGCACCACGGGTGGCGCGAGGGTCCGTTGAGCAACAGCTGCGGTGCCCTTTGCCGGCGAGGGTGTGGCTTTGCGATCCTAATATGTGTCCTATTTTGGGGTTATGCACGCACTAAGTGCTGTGGTCGCAATTTCTGAAATTGCAAATGCGCGCGGCGTGTCTCCTGCTCCGCCAAGTACCTTATAAAAGTACTTTCTGGGTTTACTCCTGGCTATGTACTTGCTCCGTCGTGTCCAGGTACCTGCGCGCCAATCATTTTTTCCTGCAGCCAATTACATGCTTCCTGAGAGCTTTGTACCATCTGTCATGGGATCCATGTGCTGACAGCAGCTGGCGTGGTACAGGGACGTAAATTGACTGCGCACGCGGCCGCCACCCTTGTGTGCAGAGGGATTGCACAGGAGCGCCGAACGGAAGCCGCGCGCAGCGCGCGCTTTACAGCGGCGGCTCGATGACGACATACGTGGGGTCAGGAGACTTATATGCCGCGTTGAGATGAGCCAGCGTTTGGCATCCCGTCGATACGTGCATGCGATGCGCGGTCTCTGACGATCGTGGTCGAGTCAGTAGGGATCTCGCAAAGGCAACATGGCGCGATCACCGTCCGAATCGACTCTCTCGGATGTCGTGCGGGGCAGGATGGCGCGGCCTTCGCGATCTCAGCTCGCACGAACCTCGGCGCTCAGGCCCGCGAGCGCCGCCACCTTGGACATCGGCGCGCTGCCACCACAGGCCGGGCAGCCTCTAAGCAGATGGCGCTGGTCAAGCAGGAGCAGCTTAACTCGAGGGCCCACCGGCGCCCGCACGCCCAAGTCGGTGGGTGATCGACACGTATCGCCGCGGCTCGCCTTGATGAGATGCAGCGCACGGGCATGTAAGACATCCTGCGTCTGCGCAGACGCATATACACTTTCCAGGCCTGTTCCCCTCCGATCGTTGACGACACGCCCTCCCCAAGCCGCCATCTCCACAACGGTGGGATGGGGTACTCGGCGCATGAACGCGCAACCAGCCGCTCGCATCGGTTCGCCGCATGGACAGCTCGTGCCCGCGGGTCGAAAAGTTCAACGCCCTCGGCAGCGGCTGAGCGACGCAAGCGCATCGCCGCGCGGGCGCCGTACGCGCGCCGCCGCGTCGCGCGGCGGATATATTCGATCATCATGAAGGCGAGCGTGCTCGCCATGCGGCTGTTCTGCAATTTCTTCGCGACGCCCAGGACGCCGCATCCGCGCGCGGATGTCGCTCTGCGGTTTGCGCAGCCACCAGAGCAGGCGTGCCCAGTTGAAGGGGAGCAGCGACCCGTCCATGTCGATCAAGAGCTGGTTGATGTTCGGCAGCACGATCATGAAGGCGACCGGCTCGCCATCGACTTCGGCGACGCGGATCAGGTCCTCGAAGACGATGTCCTTCAGCTTCTTGCCGACATAGGCAATCTCGCTGTCGGCGGCAGAGGCTGGGGGTGGCCCTGCAGGCGCGGGCCACAGGGTGCGGCAGCCCCTGGAAACTCAGCTTGCCGAAGTACACCTTCTGGTCGAAAGGCTGGCTGGCGGGGCCATAGAACTGCGTGATCGATGCCGGCAGCGTCACCGCGCTGGCCACACTGGACGGCGCCGCGATGAAGCGCGGCACCACGTAGTCCTTGGCCTCGCCGCCGCGGGAGTTCGCACATGCCAGAGGGTGTCGGCTGTTGTGGTGGAGGTGCTCAGGCCTGCAACAGGCCGCGGTCCCCGCTTCTCCATTTGAGCGGTGCAGGGGACAACCCTCGTGTGGGGTCAAGCCGCCGCCAATGGCAAGCTTTCAAGGGCTCCCAGCTGTCGCTCCTTTTTGGCGGCATCGAGGTGGCTGCAGCAGAGGCGTCTGGGCCCGTGCCGGACTGCCGCAGCCAGCTAGCGCTCAGCCAGTCGGCGGGAGCAGCGTCAGGCGACAGCGCCTGCGTATCCTCGCCTCCACTTAGCGCCGAGCGGACCACCGGCAGCGGACGGCCTCGCCGCGGCGGTGGGCGAGCGCGTGCCGCGTGTGCTGGCACCTGGACCAGCCATCGCCTGTATGGCAGCCAGGAGGACGATTGATATAGCGTTGAGATCCTTGTCGAGCGTCGCGAGGTCGCCAAATGCTGCCGATGCGGCTTCGGCCGGATCGTCGCCGCGATTGATCGCCTGCATATAGGCCAGCAGCTGACCGAGCGCGCGGGGTCCGAATAGAGCATGTGGGTCAGTGATATGCCTGGTGCATGGCGTGATGTGAGGACTGCTGCTGCAGACAGCTACGATGCGGGTGTCCCCTACAGGCATGTATGCAGGATGTGGGTTCCGACACTGCCATGCGATCCCCCTTATGCAGGATTGTTGCAGCGCGTTGCAACCCGCTGTGGTGCCGCCAGCTCGCGCGGTGGCCTTGTGCATCGCCGTGCCGGCTTCGTCGCCCGCCTCGTTGGCAAGGGCGGGGGCGGACAAGGCGGTCGACGCCAGCGCCGCGACAAGCAATTTGCGAATCATTCTTAACTCCTGTTCGGAGCGCCGCTAATGCGACCTATTCGCATATGCAAGAGAAATGACGGCTGCCGACCGCAAACTTTGCCAACTTCCGCGACACGCGACTCAAACGGCGCTATCGTGTCGCCGATGCGGGAAGAATTATACTTCAACCAGTAGTAGCAGCAGCAGCGGCTGCGCAGCAGCAACATCAGCAGCAACATCAGCAGCAGCGTAGCCGATCTTCGGTTCACGGGATGCGCAGGTCGCTGGACGCATGGCTATCGTGAGTTCGACATGGATGTCAAGACAGGAAGCCCCGCACTTTGCAACTACTGCAAGGCCTAGTGCGGCGCAGAGCGGCAGCGCGGCACGTTTCAGCAGCGCTTCAATGGCGGGCCGCCCGCTCCTGCTGCGCAGCAGGCGGCGAGCGCAGCGCCATCCACGCAGTGTGCCGCTCGCACCGCTCATCTTTGTGGGAGCATCAATGGCACGCTTCAAGAGCCAGCGCCGCCAGCCGCGGCGCGGCATAAGCCCAGTTATCCAGTGCTGCCTGGCATCGCTGGGCCGCGAAAATCCATTGAGGCGGCCTCCTCCGTCTGTGACACCAGCTCTGACCTCTCCGCTCTGGCGAGCCCATTTGCTACGCGGAGCTCCTGCGGCGAGCGCCTTGAGCGACACGTCTGCAGCAGCCTGGGTCCAGTGAAGGGGCGGACCTGGAGTCCCCAGTGACGGCGGAGGCGACTGCCGAGCAGCAGACCGGCTTGGATGGACACTCAGCGAAAGCGGCGCGCTGGTGAGTAGCGCGTATGCGACAGTGTGAAACGCTGCTCTGATGGCGCTGGACAAGGCTTTCCTCGATGGCTTTCGTCACCGTCAGCACTTCGCCGACCAGGCGGTGGCCGCGCTGGTTCAGCAACGGGTCGTTCGACGTGATCGGATTGGTTTTCAGCCAGCGCCTCGCGCCATAGAGCGCAACAAAGGAAAGCACGCCGAAAATGCCAATGTTGCCGCAACGGCACAGCTGCAGCAGCAGCAGCAGAACAGCAGCGCAGCAGAACAGCGGCGCAGCAGCAGCAGCAGCAGCAGCAGCAGCAGCAGCAGCAGCAGCAGCAAGAGACAAAGAAGCAGCAGCAGGACCAGGTGTGGGCTGCTGGAGGTAAGGCCGTGTACGCGGCGACAGTGCATCTGCAATGGGCCCAGTTCAACAGCAGCAATTATGAAAACCCTGCTCTGACGCCGAACAGCCGGGGTCGCCGACATCATCAAAATAAGCCGCCTCGTCCTCGCCTGGGCAGAGCCTGGGCACAGTCGGATGCGGCTGCACCCGACTCGCACCTTGCTGGGGCGCTGGCGAGGCGTCACAGCCAGGCCGGCTCGTGCGTGAAGGCAGCATCGTGCGGCATCTTCTCGAGCTCCTTCATCACCTGCTTGAGACGCTCCTCGAAGTCACCGCGATAGCGGGTGCCAGCAAGCAGCGAGCCCATTCGAGCGAGTAGATCACCGCCCTTGCGCACCTTGGAACAGCAGCCCTCAGGCTGGTCAGGTGCCTGCCAGGATGCTGGCAACTCCTGAGCACTGGCGCATGGAGCAATGCAGTCTGTAGGCAGTTCATGGCTTCATCGGCGGTGGCGGCGGCGTCGGCCGCGGCATGGCCACCTTCACGAGCGGATGAGCAGCGGCATTTCTTGCTCGACCCAGCAAGATATGGAGCATCCCTGACCAAAAGCCGGCAGCATGATCGACGGTTGCCGAGTGCATGAGGATACCATACACGCATACATTGAAGCAGCGGTATCGCATTAGTGGATGTTCGTCTTTCAACACATGCCAGCTTGCACGGGTACACTAGACCTTCCTCTGCGTTGTGTCCGATCTTTCCGTTTTCGGTGATCGTAAAACTGTGCAGAGCTCTCAACAGTAACACCTTGGCCTGCAATGTGCAGTGCATGCTGACGGAGGTCACCACAGGCACACTGTGTTGTGACCAAATCATCGGCGCGCAAAAACAGCGGCGTGAATCCATACTTGGTTCTCGATATATCAACAATCACTTATAAAAGGGGATCCTTGTATTTTTCTAAAAGATTTGAAAATTTCACGCTGTAATTTAATGCAGATTGATACACTAATTTACGGACATCGCCGTGACGACCATGATGGACGCGTCTTCGAGCTGTGCCAGCCGCTCATGGCTCCCAGCTACTCAGCTGGTGCAGGGATCGGGCCAGGCTCAGTGCTGGACCTGCATCGACGGGATCAGGCCAGCTCTACTCGCTGGCACCATTGATGGATCTTTCAAGGCTGCCAGGCACGTGGAGTCACAGGCGCGCGATGCCATCGACGTCCTGGCAGGTGCGCGCTCATGTGTCGGCTGCGTTCACGGGTGAGTGTTCAGCTGCATGCTGCTTGCGAACATGTTCAAGCGCAAAACCGCTCACATGTGCATTCACATCACAAGATCTTGGATAATCTCACCGCTAAGGTCGCTGCTGCTCGCCCACCCCGTTTGCGAGGCGCCAGCGCCCGCGAAAGTGTCGGCGGCATCGAACGGCGGTGGCGGCCTGCAGCTTGGACAGCGGCGCCGGCTGCAGCACCAGTCCGCAGGCCGTCGACAGCCCTTCCTGATGCCGATCGAAGACGTGTTCTCGATCTCGGGTCGTGGTACGGTTGTCACCGGCCGCGTCGAAACCGGCATCGTCAAGGTTGGTGAAGAAGTCGAAATCGTCGGCATCAAGGACACCAAGAAGACCGTCCACGGGTCCGCCAGTTGCGATCTTGGTAGCCGACTGGAGCAGGCGACGCACGCTGCGCCAGGGCACAACTCAACGGAGGGATCCGTCCGCGCGCTCTCGCAACGCATCAGACAGTGCCCGGCGTAGGGCGCGGCGTCGGCATGGGTCGCGGCCAACAGCAGACAAGATCCCCCCGGCCTGGCGTCGCGCAGCGCAGCTTGTGACCATGCGGCTGTTCCTGGCACGATGCGGCCGACACGGATGTGGCGCCGGCGACCGCAGCAGCCTGCATCGCAGCCTCTAGCGCCAAAGCCTCGACAGGGTCGGCGTTGGATCAGCAGTGTTGCCGTTGGCTGCAGGTTGGCAGCCTGGCGGCTGGCGTCCCAGCGGACTGGTGGCGTATCGACCAGCAGCACGGCGCAGTGGGACCGCCACACCCGACGGTGGCCTCAGCAGGACACACCGCAGCAGGAGGCGCAGCAGCGGCAGGCGCACCAGCAGCATTCCGAGCAACAGCCCCACATCGAACAGCAACATCACCTCCCTCCACAACGCATTGAGCTGCGTGTGCCGCTGCTGCAGCAGCAACAGCAGGGGCCGCTGTCTGCGTCTCTGCAGCAGCAGCAGCAGCAGCACCAGCAGCAGCAAGGAGGAGACCATCATGATTATCATCACCATCAACATCATCATCATCAGCAGCAGCAGCAGCAGCAGCAGCCGCCATCTGCAGAGCAGGACCCCCAGCGCCAGCAGCCTGAGGGGCCCACCCACCCGCTGCCGCAGCACCAGAACCAATTGCTAGGGCCACCAAGTGACACTGACCAGGGTCATGTCGGCGCTCCCGCTATCAGGCGTCGCTGCTGGGGCCGGCCGAAACTCCGTCGTTTGCGCGCGGACGGCTGGTGGTGGCGGCGCAGCTGGCGGCCGGTTTTCCAGCCTTCAAAGCACCGCGTCGTCGGTGCCGGCCTACCCGTGCTCGCCCGCGGGCGCGGCGTCACTTTCGGCAGCCGTGCGGGCGCGCTCCGTGGCGGCAGCGGCGGCTTCAAGCCGCCCTATGGCAAAGGCAACTGCGGCGCTAGCGGCGCGCCCGCGGCGGAGGGTGCAGGCGGCCGCCAGCGCATGATCGCGATCCGAAATCGCGGGCCCTCGCCTCTGCCGCCTGCGGGGCCTGTCCGGGGCTCTACCAGCGGTGGCTAGGCGATCACCATGTCGATGCTGCGCGGCAGCGGGCGGCCGGAATGCTCGATCTCTGGATGAGGTGGACGGTGCCTTCGGCGGGTCGAGGAGGCCGCGCGGCAGCCGCCCCGCACTGGCACCGAGCGCGGCGGTGCCCGAGCTGCACACCAGCGGCACGATGGCTGTCAACGTCTCGGCCGCGGCTGTGACTCGCGACAACAATGAGCATCATGAGCTGGAGCAGCGGCAGCAGCAGCAACAGCAGCAGCAGCAGCAGCGACAGCAGCAGCGACAGCAGCAACAGCTTCCTCAGCAATCGCTGCATCAAGCAGGCCCGCACGACCCGTACGTGTTGCGCCAGCAGCAGCAGCAGCAGCAGCAGCAGCAGCGACAGCAGCAGCAGCAACAACAGCAGCTGCTTCTGCCCGGTGCAGAGTCGAGCGGCTTGCCGCTTTTCGAGCGCCTCAGCAGAACGCGCAACTACACCAACAGCAGGTGATGCCCTCAGGGCTGCAAGCGCCGCATCAGCAGCAGCAGGGGCAGCCGCCGCCACATCCGCCCCAACATTGCAGCAGGCAGTCCAGGCCGCGCAGACCACCACAGGTGCAACGCCGCTGGTCCAGATGCCCCTGGTGCCAATACCCGGGCTCAGCAACACGGCCACCCAGCCGGACAGCTCACAAGTCGGGCGGTCCTGGAGGAATTCCAAACCGCCCAGGTGCAGAGCGACAGCTGCCTCGCTGCTGGACGGGGGTCAGTGGCGGCAGCGGGCGACGAGCCGACGGCGGCAGCCGCAGCCTGCGGACCTCTGCTATCGGGTCCGCAGGCAAAAGCGGTGGTGGTGGCGGCAGTAATCAGGCTCTGGCAAGCAAGCCTGCTCCAGGACCCGCAGCAGCAGCGCAGCAGCAACAGCAACAGGAGCGCAGCATCAGCCGGACCTGGGGATAGGTGAGCCGCCACCTGGAGATGTGGGCCAGGAGACACAGCAGGGCGACAGCAAAAGCTGAACGGAGCAGTGCACGGGCGCATCATCAAGCCAGCTGCAGCTGCGGAGCCTGCAGGCGTCGCGACCCGGCGGCAGCTGCAGGACCGGCGGTTCCTGCGGACACGACGGCGGCTGTCGATCCAGCGGTCGCAACGAACCGGCGGCGTCTGCTCAGCGGCACCGCTCGGCGCGGCAGCATCAGATTCTGCGCCCGTGCACCCGACGTCTGCCCGTCGAGCAGCGTCGTCGTATAGCCTCAGCAGCCTTCTCGTGCAGCAGCACGAAGGGCGATGCCGCAGGAAGCTGACCGCACTCCACTTGCTCCCCCGCGCGGTACGAGATACGGCAACGCTGTGGAGGCGGCTGCCATCAGCCTTGCAGTCGCGACATGGCGTTTACCGGCGGCGCTGGCGTCCGCCTCTCGCAGCATCGGGCTGCAGACGGCGCTGCGCTTCGGGTCGGGCACAGCGGCGGACGCGATCAACGGCGTGACGCCGACCGGCACGTACGCAGCTGCGGATCGACCTGGGCAACGGAGCAGAGGAGAGCGGCGTGGGCACCGGCGGAAGCGACAGCGGGAACCGCGCCGGGCGGCAGGGCGTGGCGAAGGCACAGGCAGCGCCGCATCGCCGGCATGAAGCAGCGCCCCAGCACGTTCGCAGGGGTGAAGTGCATGCAGGGAAGGTAGCACCAGGGTGTCGCCGATGCCGGCTGGCCTTTGCGCGCGGCGAGGAGTGGTTGCGCGCGAGGATCTAGGAGCGACGGCTCCGGAGGCGTCAGGAGCAGCCCTAGCAGGCGAGCTGCCATTGCAGACGTTGGCGCAAGGGCACAGGGAAGCAGATCAGCCGGCGTCACACGCCGCACGCCTCGCCAATTCCGATCCCGCAGCAGGCGACGCAGCTCGCAGCTGCAGACACTGACGGGCCGCAACGGCGACAGGCGCCTGAAGGCATCCCCGCGCCGCCGCAGCCTCGGCTGACTGGCGCGACGGCGGCCCGCAGTCGCAGCAGGGCGGCTCTGCCGCGCAGCAGCTGCTGTCGGGCTCTGGGCTGGACGGCACGCTGCCAGATCTGCCGTGCACTGCGGAACTGAGGGCGCTGCTGCAGGCGCAGGAGCCGGGAGGTGGTGCAAGGGTGTGCACTGTTGATCAGCGGCTCGCGCATGGACACCGGCGAGTGCTCCCTACTGAGCAACAGGACCCACAGCAGCAGCAGCAGCAGCAGCAGCAGCAGCAGCGGGAGCAGCAGCAGGTTCAGCAGCAGTATCCCTGGGCGCAGCGGACAGCGGCATCCCAATGAACGCCGCCGCCATTGAGGGTAGCCCATGCCGGCCGTGGCAAGAGCCGCCGCCGCCCGCTCCGGCTGGGATTGGGGTGGCGGCAGGGCGTTTGAGGCGGATGCGGCCGCCAATGCGCGGGCTGCCGCAATGCTTTTGGGGGCGGCGGCCCCGCTGTGCAGCGGCGGGGGGCTCGCGGCCGACCTCACCCAGCAGCACCAGGGGCGCGGCTGGCCGCAGAGGAAAGCGTGGGGGCCAAGCATGGGTGAGAGGGAGGAGCATGGGCAGGGTTTGTAGAAGGCCCGGAAGAGTGGTGACGGCAACAGCCCTGCCGCGGCCCTGTGGCGCAGGAGGCAGCCGAAGCACCGGCGGAATGCCGCGCCGGCGCTCGACACATGGCCCGCCATGCCGTAGCTGAGGCGGCGGGCGGCGCTGCGAATCAGGCGGCAGCCAAGGCGCGCGACGCTGCGATGTTTCTGTCGCTTCCCCTTCCCGATCGAAGCGCAGGAAAAGGAAGCCGCCTGATCCATCCGGGACCAGGCAGGCTCTTTCAAGAAGGAAAGAGAACTTAAGTCATGGCGAAACTGAGTTCGGTAAACAAGAACGAGCGTCGCAAGCAGCTGGTGAAGAAATATGCCGGCCGTTATGCGAAGCTGAAGGCGATTGCGGCGGACAGCTCGCTCGACGACAGGGCGTCGGATCGCGCGCCTCAAGATGGCGGAAATCCCGCGCAATGGTAACCCGACCCGCATCCGCAACCGGTGCGAACTCACGGGCCGCCCGCGCGCTATTATCGCGCCGGCTTTGGCCGTTCAGCGAGCTCGCGTTGCCGCAGACAGGGCTGATATCGGGGGGCAGCGGCGGGAGCGGACTGGGAGGAGGCTGACGGCGGCCCCCGCGAGCCGCGCATGCCGCAGCCGGCGACCGAGAGGCATCTGGATGTCCGCAAAGACCTGCTTGCGGCGGCCTGATGACGGCGGGCGGCAACCGTGGCGGCCAGCGCCGGCGCGGCCGCGTGCGCGCGCAGCTGTTTGGCGCGCCGGCCGCTGCGCGCTGGCCGACGGGCCCTCGCCGCTCGATGGCAGCGCAGTCTCTGTGTTGCCGCAGGCGCAGGCGCCCCGAGAGACCTTTGTGCCCCCCACAGCGCAAGCCAGCCTGGCAGAGGCGGTCGGACAGCCGCGCCGTTTCAGCCCATGGCGGGTCGCTGCGACGACGGTGTTGCCTGGGCGCATCTCGATATCGCCGGGATGGCTTGGGCCGACAAGGACGGTCCGGTCTGGGCCAAGGGGGCGACGGGTTACGGCGTCCGCCTGCTCGACCGCTATATCGCCGCCAACCACGAGGGCTGATCGAAGGGACGGGCGGTGGCGCGTGTCGATTTCTACCGCCTGACCCGGCGCCGCGACGCCGGCGCCCGCGCTGGCCGAACGCGTGCTGGCGAACGGC
>NNCB01001511.1:0-10536 GCA_002317545.1 Scenedesmus quadricauda | reverse complement strand
TTAATGTGGCCCGCACATTGGCGGGGAGGCCGACATGCTACGCAGCATGGTGCGGAGAGTGTGTGAGGGATTGGCTAAGGCCTGTGGGGTGGAGTGGGGTGCTGTGGGGGTCGAGGGTTCAGAGGGTTGATCCGCGCCTTTGTCAGATTGTGTGTGTGTGTGTGTGTGTGTGTGTGTGTGTGTGTTGCGTGTGTGTTTTTATGGGAGGCTACACTATTGTGAGTCCTTGGGCAAGCCTGCATCCTGTCTGCTGTGCCCTTGTCCCGCCACATGTACTACACATGCACGTACAATGATGCGCTGTTCCCGCTCCGTCCGTGGGTAAGCTCGACCTTTTTGTGGCCACCCGCTCGCGGGCGCATTATCTCCATCGAAAACCTGGTGATGGTTGCACCTTTAGACCTGGGGCTCACTGCCCGCCTGTCATCTGCAGGTGTCTTGGGTGTTGTTTTTTTGGGGGGTAGATGAAAGTACCCATAGCCATCTACTGTTCCTCTGACGCGCGTGGACCACCGCCTGCGCGCACCCCGTTCACGGTCCTGTCCTGCACCGATGCCGGCCTTCCTGGCCCCACCCCACCCCAACCCACCCAGCCCAACCCCACCCCCACCCCCCGCCTTCTCCAGCCGAGCGCGGCTGACTGTGGTTGCCGCGGAACAGGATGCAGAATTCGCTCCACGGCGCTTCGTGCAGGCTGTGCTGGAACTGGATCTCGGCCGCCACGCGCTCGGCCTCGTGCGCGGCATCGCGGCATTCCCAGACGCGGATGCGTTCGCCATCGGCGTTCGCGCTCCACAGCGTCTTCGGGTGTTCGTGCGGGTTGTTGGCGATCAGCGCATTGGCGGCGCGCAGCACGCGGTTGCTGAGCGGTAGTTCTGCTCCAGTTTCCCCATGCACTTCTTCTGTCACCTCGGCGCCCGACAGAATCCCGCATTTCCTCGCGGCGGCCCATCTCGTCAAGCGCATGGACACTCGTGCGCGTCAGCCACCATCCTCGCCCGATGGGATGACGAGTGGCCGCGTCGCTCCCCGCCGCCCTCCGTCTCCCCTCCCATCCCCGTCGCCACCCGACTCTGGCCAACATCCTTCCCCAACTCGCAAACGCGCCTCACCCAAAGCTCCACCGGCGGCGAACTGCTGCGCATGCAGTTGCAGTGGGAGCCCAGCGAGGATACGACGCCTCACACCTCGGCCTACATCAAGCGGCACCCTCGTCGCTGCACGGCGAACGTCCACTACCGCAGGTGCCGCGGCGGCGCCCGCGCGCGCGCGCACTCGCGCACACACGCGTTTGCGCCAGCCCGACGCCCTGGGTCCCGACGGCAGACGTGGTCGCCTGCAACCAGCACCTTGCCACGTGATCCCAAACGTGGCCATTTCCGGGTGGCGGCGATTTCTCACAATCTTTCTTCTCCTCTGCTCGCTCCGCCAAACCGATATGCAGAGAACACGGCCCTGCATCAGTCGACACTCCTCATCGCTCTATTTATGTATGAGGAAGGGTTCAATGGTGGAACCTCGGGTCTGGGCGCAGCGGTCGCCTTCCTGCTGTTCCTGTGCATACTGGCGGTGACGCTGGTACAGCTCAAGCTCGCGAAGCGCGGAGGCGCGATATGAGCGTGCGTCGCTGGTCGGCTGCGCGCGGCGCCCCATTCAGGGGTAGAGAAACTGTAGGTAGTGAGTATGAAGCGAAGCGAATGGCCAATGCGGCTTGTGAACCGTTATATGTCAGGCTGGCCGAATTCTGCTAACCGCTCGCCATCAATTGTGCAATGTATCATAGTTTACTTCCGCTTGCAGACTAGCCGTCCAGTTTCGATGCTCTGTGATTACCTACTCTTATTGCATGTGTACGCTACCCAAACGGGCTCTTCTCGGCGGCATGGGTCGGGCGTGTCCTCTTCTGAGATCGCGCAGCAGTATCTCGACGGCGAAATCGACCGCCCGACCGCTGTCGCGCTGACGCAGAAATATCTGCTCGTCTCGGCCAAGCGCGCCGAACAGTCGATCAGGTCAGCAGGACAGGCATCGCATGCAAATGACAACATGCGTCGCGAACGCAGGTGCGGGTGAGCGGCGCGGTCACGTGCGACGCCGCACAAGCGGCGCAACCGGCAAGACGTGTTGACGTCCGAGACTTGCTATCAACGATTGTGTCAGCCTGAGAGCCGTCTTAGCCCGCGCGATTTCACTACACGAGCATTGGGTACCCCACTCTAGCACGTTCTATCCAGGGCCTGAAAACTGACCGCACTGGTAGCGAACGTAGGATAACGTCTTGTAGGATCCCAAAAGCATCGCCGGAGGGCGGAGGAAGCCATGGCAGCGGCGCTGAGGATGAGAGTCTCTTGTGGCCGATTCATGCTCCGGAAAGCGCGCATGGTGGTTGTGTCCCCACAACCATTGCCATCATTCGACAGCCAATTTCTTTGGCAGTGCCGCCGTTGTTTACCCCGCCGCGCACGTCGTTCAGCACGCACAGCATGACCAGGTCGAGCACCGACGCTGGCAAGGTCTGAAGTGCAGCCTTTCCAACGCTGACTGGCTCTCTAGCCGGTCAATTGCACCGCCACTGCATGTTCACTGAATGCGTGTGGATCGATGACGCACCCCGCCGCCCATAGCAATAACACTACTCCGAACCGGACCTTATCGAGGGTGGTCTCCAATGCGAAACGAAACGGTCGGTGTCGCCCGCCCGCGCTAGCGCAACCGTTACCTGCCATGGCTGTTGCTGCGGCTGCTGCTGCTGCTGCTGCTGCTGCTGCTGCGCCTTTTCAAGGCGCACCGCGAGCACCCCTAACGGTGCCCCCCATCCGTCTGCACCCCTGAAGCGATAGATCGCGACTACGCGTCTGCGCACGATAATCCGTCGCTGCGTATCGAGGTGGAGGTGCTGAATGACGAAGATATGTCAGCGCGCGCGCCGCTGCATCACCCGCGGATTGAAATATCTGCTCCCCGCCGGGACCAAGTGAAGCGCGGTCGGGTCAGCCCGCTTTCCCTGCATCGAGTGCATAACCCGCCGAGCGCACGGTCCGGATGATGTCGCTGGTTCCCGGCAGGTTGATTGCCTTGCGCAGCCGCCGGATATGCACGTCGACGGTGCGCAATTCGATGTCGCTGTCCTGACCCCAGCGCTCTCGGAGCCTTCGGCGCCGCCGCATCCGCCGCTGACGGCGTGCCGGCCGTCCTGCGCGCCACGCCGGTCAGCTGGGCGGCGGTGGGGACGTCCCTCGGATACTTCTCGGCGGATTTTTTCATGGTGCTGTCGCAGGAGGCGCTTTACAGCGGCCCCATCCTGGTAACCACTTGCTCGCGCTGCAGTCGCTGTATACCGCGATCGACACCCGCGCGGCCCATGTGTACGTCCGTTTTGGTTTGTTCACCGACGTCACCACGCCGTTTGTCAACCTGCGGTGGCGGCTACACGAGGCCGGCCGCGCGGCCGGCCGGTGTACCTCTGGAACGGTCTCGCGATGACCGCGGTGTGGGGCGCGTGCCGCGTGGCCGCGTGCGGGCCGCTGTTCCGCCACGTGTCGGCGCACTACTGGCGCTGCCGCGGTTCGTGACGTCGACGAGCGCTGGGTGCTGCTGGGCGTGTCGGCGCTGCTGGTGTTTACCATCACCCTGGCAATAAGATGGCGCGGGCGCGGCCAGGCTCGTGCGCGACGCGCGCGCGCGGCGCGGCGGCGGGCCAGTGGAGGCGGCGTGCGGGACGGCAATACGCGCGCGGCATCTCGACGGCCCCGGTGCTTCGGTGGAGGCGACGCCGCCCGGCTGCTGAGAGGATTGCCAGCAGGGCCTTGATGTTGCAGTGTGCGGCCGCACGACGCAGGACGCCGGCCGTCGACCTCGGCAATCGCGAACCGCGCATGGGTGCCGCCAATGTCCACGGTGACGGGATCGCGTGCCGCGCGCTCCCCGCTCGCCCGCAACCCAGTCCGGACTCGCACGGCAGCGCCCGTGCTGCTGCCGTTTCTATGCGCCCCCCCTTACCTTTGCGCGGTCGCACAGCGATGTGGGCGGCCTGGCTGCGTGAAATTGGGTCGTGCATGCGCGCGCGCACCCGCGCTCGCGGGCAGCGCAGCGCACGGGCACGCCGCCGCTTGCGACGCGTTGCCGCGGCGCGGCGACAGGGGCCGCTTGATCGGCAATCCTGCTGCATTGCGGCGCGCCTTGGATCGTGATTGGGGTGCGGCCCACGAGCTTTTCATGGCCGCGAGCATTGTGCCGTGATTTTTGGGGCCCAGGATCCGTTCTCATCCGTGCATTTTCACCAGGGCGGACGCGCTGCCACTGCGTGCGCGCGCTCCGCGCCGCTGTCGCGCCGCCATTCCAGCTTGCTTTGCCAGTCGGTCGCCTGCGAGGTGCGTCCGCCGCTGACTGATCGCATGGGTATTGGCCGGCGCTGCATGTTTGCAGTCCTGCCGCGGCAGTCGGTGCCGGCTCGTCTGGCCGGCAGGCCGCCGCTCGATCCGTCAAGCGGCAACAGTCCATGTCGCCCAACGGCTCCACCCATCGCATCCGCGCGAGCACCCAGCCCTTCAACGACACGCTTCGGGAGAACCACATGTCCTTTCGTTCTTGCGCCACCCTCGCCCTGCCTCTGGCGGCAGCCCTTGAGGCCTTGCAACGATCGCAAGCAATTGGGCCTATCAATAGTGTAAGTGATACGTGTGTGCTAGGAAGAGAAGTACAGGGGAACCATCATCCAGCTGACATGCATGTTATCACAACAATGCAGCCTGCAGCGCAAACCACGGGAGCTGCGCCGTGGACCTGGTCAGCAAGTAACTGGCCAGACTGTCTCAGCGTGGTATTCCCAGCTCTTCAGCTGTACCTGGGTGCTCTCAAGGCGCCGACCAGCGGGGGTGGTGACGCCAGGCGGGCAGTCCCAGCGCGCTGCGTCAGCTGCTCGATGCTTGCAAGTGCATGGACCAGTTGTTGATGTTCCGTTGGGAACGGCTCCTCTTTTTTCTTCCGTTTCGTCGCCATCATCCGCTTAAACGGACAACGTTTCTCGATTTTCGATTGAGCTGCACAGGTGATTATGGCGCGTTACAACTCAGCATGCGCCATCGCAAATTCATTGTCGTACGGTGTCTGCTGTACTCCACACAAACCTTGATTCCAGCGAGCGCTGGTGGGGCGTGAAAACAGGGAGCAGGAAATGGCGCACTACCCGCGGGAAAACGGTCATCAACCCCTAGGTCGCGGCCAGGCCAATGCCGGCCAGCAGCATCGGGAAGGTCATCGTCACCAGGAAGTTCGAACCCCACTGGAACAATCCCGCCACCGCCAGCCCGCTGCCGCGGATCTGGTTGGGGAACATCTCGCCCAGCATCACCCACATCACCGGGCCCAGGACAGGTTAGCAGCAGGGCAGCAGCAGCGCTGGTGCGCGCCCCGCGCATGGACGCCGCATGTGGCCGCAAGCACATGCAAGCACCCAGTGGACCTGGCACTGCCCATCGAACGGGCAGGTGCCGTTCGAGTGGGCCGGCTGAACGCGCGTCCACCGCTTGCTGGGGCGGACTGCGGGCGGCCGCAGCGCTCGCGGCAGCGCCGGGCAGCAGCCTGCTGGAGCGACAGCCGCGGGCGGCGCGTCTGGTGGCACGGGTGGCAGCCGCGGACGCGGGAGGCAGCAGCCCTGAGCTGCCCCCGTCGGATCAATGGGACAACAAGAAGGTGCGGGGGGCATTTTGAACGGGACACATGTCGCAGGAGCCAGGGGGTGGCGGCTGGCAGCATAGCGGCGACTCGTGAGAGGTTATGGCAGCAAATGGCGGCGGCGGCTGCAGTCGCAGCAGCGCGTCGGCGTGCGGCAGTCGCCGCGCACTTGCGAGCACGCGCTTTACCTTGAAGCCTGCCATGCAAACCTCACCACACCATGTCACAACTGCTGCTGCCAATGCTTCCCGACCGCCAGACCCAGGCCTTGGTGCAGCTGGCGCGAGTCGACAACTTCGCCAGCTTTCTGCTGGTCATGGTCGGCGCTGGGTGCAGCATAGCAAATAGGGTGCGTCCAATCCAGCAGGCTGGATCAGCAGTTCATGCGAACTCTGCCCTTGCTGCTGACCGCCCCCATTGCGACGCGCATCCAGGGGTGCTCCGCATGCTGGGATGATAGGGGTTGCCCAGGCGATCCGCCGACAGCCGACACGCATCGGCATCCGCGCCGCGCATGTAGCCATGCCGTGGCCCGACCACGCCGGCAGCGGCCGCGACCTGGCCGCGCTCAGGGCCCGGGGGTGTGGCGATGTCGCTGCTGTCGTGCGGATCGCCGTGTCATCGTGCGTGTCAATGACAGCTTTGACGTGCAGGTGGTGATCAGCCTGAGGCATGGTGGTCGGCCTGAGGCACGTTCTTGCCAGGGGCTGTTTTCAGGCGGTCGGTGCATGCATCGCTGATCCTGGTTGCATGGCGCATGCATGGATTGGGCATGATTCGAATCATTCACCAACAAGGCGCACGCGCGGAGGCGGGCGTGTCTTGCCAACAGCCGGTTGCTGCAGGTTGAGGGATACATCTGAGATCTGGGAGCGCTGCACGCAGGTACAGTCCTGGCCCAGACGACCGACCCACGACGCGGCCGCCCTCCGCGCATGCGCCCGCGCCCGCATCCCCGGCGCAGGTGGACCGCGCCAACGCGCCCCACAAGCCGCTGGCGTCCGGCGTGCTGCCGCTTGACATTGCGCTGCTGCTGTCGAGCAGCGTGTACTGCGCGGTGCTCATCACGGCTTGCTTCATGGTGGGTCCATGCATCTGGGGGGCGGCGGCCGCCCCGCAGCGACAGGGTTGAGGTGCACGGGGCCGTGCTTTGACGCAGATCGTTAAATCAGGCAGCCATGTTGGAGCCTTTGTGCGTGCTGGTCGCTGGCATAAGGACGCGATCGCGGCGATGGAACCTGCTGGACAAGATGAAGACCACCAAGTCCAACGACGAGTTCTTCAGTTCGATGAAGCGCTGACGGGAGGCGACCTCCCCCCAGCAACGAAAAAGCCCCGCGATGCGGGGCTTTTGTACTGTTCGACACCACGCTCTACTCCGGCAACCCACTGCCCAGAAGATCAGCCCTTACGAGTCTTCAGTCTGCCATCACTTTGGCTCTCACCCCACAAATGCTGCATTCCACGAGCAGGAGCCGGCCAGCTGCGCAGCATCATTGCGCTGTCGGCCGGCGCCACGCTGCTCTACACGCCGGTGCGGTCGCACGGGGCAGCGCCGCCAGCCGCGCTCGCAGGGTCGCCCCCCCAGCGCGACCCCCGCCTCGCTGCCACCTAAAAAGCGCAATCCATCACAGCGTCGAAGAGCCATGACCCTCGTCAACACGCACCCTGTGCCAAGGTATCACGTCGCGGCTTTCAGACCTGCCTGCGCAGCGCAAGAGTTTTCGGCGACGAAGCGCCCGTGGCGGTCGTGATCCTCCGCCGATGCGGCGATCCTTTCGGCGCGGTCGCGGGGCCGCGGCCCTCTGCGTACCCATGGGTTTGCTGGGTTCTGATATTTGGGCGCTCTGAACATTCCTTTGCTGGGATGCCTGTGGCGAGGCATGAGCGCTTGCCGTTGCGGCATAGTTCAGGCGTTGACTGGCAGCGTCCTCCTCGCCCCATCCTGTCCAGGGGGAGGCTGGCGTCATGCGCCTGCTGCCGGCGACGCTCTTTGCCTTCAGCGGGGTCATGTTCAGGGGTGAGCTACCGCTCTCGGCACGTGCTGAAGCAGCGTGCGTTGCATGGGGTTTCTGCCTCTGCTGGCTGCACTGTGGCCACCACACTGGCTCGGCACCTGCGTCAGAGCGGCCCTGGCCTTTTCCTGTCAGCCCCCGCATTGGCCAACATTGTTACAGACGTGACGCTGGCCAAGTACCTAGCTGGGCCGTACTGTGCCTGCAGTGACGCTACTTGAACATTGCACCGCCCTGATCCCTCATGCAGAGATCGCTATGGACCTCACTGATCTGGAGGGCGACTGGGCCGCGGGCATCAAGACGCTCCCCGTCATGATCGGCCAGCGCGGCGCGCTGCTCGCCGCCACGTGCTGCGTCCTCGCTGGCGCCGCCGCCGCGCTCGCCTCTGCCACGGCCGCCTGAGGCCCGCGGCCGCCGCGGCCCGGGCCGCGGTCGGTGGTGCTGGCAACCGCGCGGCTGGGGCAGTGTCGTTTGAGATCCGAAGCGGGTTCGACGGGCGGTGATGGGTTCCGCGATTGAGTAGAAGCCCCTGTTGAAGCTCCTCAGGTCGCCTCGATCGTCTAGACTCGGCCGGTCGATTCGGTCCTCTGCAGAATTCGACTTCACAACAAGGTTTTAGTCCTGGGCCTGCATCCATATATTGCATGCAAGGCCACGCCCCCGACCAAGCGCTGACGTCAGCGGGTGCACCATTGAGCCGGCGCAACTTCTGCAACGCCGGCTGTTTTCGACTGTGTGAGTGGCGCTTCCACATGCACCCAGGCTGCGTGCGACACAAAGCGCCGGCCGGCCCGCTCCCAGGCATAGCATCTTTGCGCTGCGGCATGCAGCAGGCCATTTTCCCCTTGGCCTGCTGGCGTTTCAACATCCAAAAGCAAGCACCAGCGCGCACAATGCACACCAGCCACGATGGTATGTTGCCGAAAACAGTGGAATGAGGACACCGTGTACCAGCACCTGGAAATTCTAGGCGGTTCCGAATGCTGCGCAAGCAGAGGATACAGGCGATCAGCGGATCGCCCGGCGCCTCTTTACCGATACGCGCAATGGAGGATTGACCCTGTACCATATTGAAATTTTCTACTTAGAATCAATCCACTAATAAATTATTGAACGCGTTGCAGCTCGGCGGGAGCCGGTTTTGGGCATATCTGTCCAGGAAAGGACCGGTACCCCTGCTTTGATAAACCAGCAACGCGGAGTTGGTGCCCGAATTATTGTTAGAAATTTCTTTCGTTCCTTCGGCGAAAGTGTTCCCTGCCGCAAGTGCAAGTCCTCCGCGCCCTTCCAAACCGTCGCTTCGGCCTGCTCTACTTCACAAAAAGCCAAATTCCGGTGAAGGGCCTGGCAGATGAGTGTGTGTGTGAGCGTGCTGTGTGTGATTGTGTGTGCGAATGTCGGTAAGCTGTGCTGGCCTGCAATTTGGCTACAATGTTCTCAAGCGTTTCATCCATTTCTACAAATGATGACCTGGCCAACCATTTGAAGGATTGATGCCGGAGCAGTTGCGCCCTTGTATGACAAACCTTGTGTGAATTCGGCATCCCTTGCTGAACACTGGCTATGCTGACCAATCTACCCGCAGGTGACGTATGTCCACCGTAAAGTTACCGCTGTTGTTGAACGCTGTGTGTCACCCCGCCAGCTGCATGTGATCTGAGCCGCCTTCTTGGCGAGACTCGCACTCGCGGTGACTTGAAGACATCTTTGACGGAAGCTGTCAGACACAGGAGCGCTTCGGCACTCTCCGAACAGCATGGCCGTCTCAAAATATACAAGGGCCGGCCCAGTTTGTATACTGCCCAGCGAATTAACGGCAGTAACAATTTTTTCAGTGGCAAGTAACCGAGCGGGTCGCCTCATGGTCGGGCGCGCCGCGGCATAATCGGAGCCATGTCGCCAGTATGCGCCGGTGCCGCTTGCCCGCTGCTGTCCCCCGAGCCGCACTACCCGCGGAGCCGTCGCCATCCTGTGCATGCGCTTCGCACATCAGGTCGTGGCGGTCGACGCCAAGCTCAAGGACGACAGGCGCGTCAGCGTGAGGCCGCCTGATGCACCGCTTCCGGATCGACGCGATCCTCGACCCGCAATCGCTGCTCCATGCCCCGCGATGTCACCATGGGGATCGCGGCGACATGATCTGATCGCAACGGCCCGCGAGTCTGAAATGAATGATGCTCATTCCATGCCAGCACATAGATGCGGATCATTTACGAGGACGGCGACTCAAACTATGTTTCTGGCAGGCTTCTGACTGTGATGGTATCCACCAGCGGCGGCAAAGGCGGCGGCGACGAGCGGCTCCGCCCCCAACCCCGCCAAGGCAGCACGCGGCGGCAACGGCGCGAAATCGGCCAGGCCCCCCGCGGGCGCGAAGATGCGGGGCGGCCGCCGAAGGCCGCGACGGCGTCGCAGGCGGCGGAGGGGGAGGGCGCGGCCGCGGCTTCCCCAGTGGCTCAGAAGCGTGAGCAGATTCGAGAGACTCGCACTTTGAATGATTCATGCATGTGACGAAATGGGTGATTCGCGGATAGCCTCAGTGTATCGGAATACCCATGACTCAACGCTGCAGTCGCCGAGGACTACATGCGTCTTGCTGGATGTGGCAAGGGCTGAGCGAGCCTGACCAGCGCCCCTGCCTGGTCCCGGCCGCCTCCGCAGGTGCCAAGGAGGCCCCAGCCGGCGACGACGAGCGCAGCCAAAGGGACGCCGCCCCCAAGGCGGCCGCGGCCGGGCCATCGACGGCGGCCGCGCCGCCATCTGTCGACACGCCCCAGCCCCGCGGCGGCGCCAAGGCCGGCGGCCCGGCCGCCGCGGCGCCGCCGGTGCCGCCGGCGTCGGCGCC
>NNCB01001510.1:0-10537 GCA_002317545.1 Scenedesmus quadricauda | reverse complement strand
GGGTTGGGGCGCGCGCGTGGGCGCGGCCCGGAGCCGCACAGGATCTGGTGAGCAGCAGCAGCAGCAGGTGCAGCAACACCACAGGAGCAGCAGCAGCAGCAGCAGCAGCAGCAGCAGCAGCAGGCAGAGCCGCAGGATGAGTTGCCGGGTCAAGTACTGCTGCGGCAGCTGCGTCGCGACCAGGCGCCAGCTCAACAGCAGCAGCAGCAACCGCAGCCGCTCCAGACCGTTGCCGGCTGGCAGCAGCAGCAGCAACAGCAGCCTCAGGCGGACAGCGGCTGGCGGCAAGACGCGCCCAGCGCTGCCTGGCAGCAGCAGGGGAGCTCTGGTTGGGACCAGCAGCAGCGGTCACAGCAGCAGAGCAGCTGGCAGCCGGGCGGTGGCAGCAGCTGGGCGGCCCCGGCCCAGCAGCAGCAGCACGGCGGCGCCACCTGGCAGCAACAGCAGCACTACCAGGCACCGAGTGCTGGGGGATGGCAGGTGCAGCAGCAGCACACAGCTGCAGCAGCAGCAGCTGCAGCGGCAGCCTGCTCAACCCTATCAAGCTCCGCACGCCGAGGTGTACAGCCCGCTCAGCACCTGGACCTCCGAGGCCCCCAGCACGATGCCTGCCTACCGTCGCCATCACGTAGACGAACAGCAGTCTGGCGGCCAGCTTGAGGATGCCCTTGAGGTCGATCGACAGCGTCAGCAGCACCAGCGCAGCGGGCAGCAGTACCCGGCTGGCGAGGAGTAGTACCCGCTGCCCTCGCCTGCAGCAACCGCTGGTGTTGTAGACGCCGGGATGAAGTAGCAGGCAGCAGCGTGGGGCGGCCGGCACCCCATGGCAAGCGCCATTGCCGATGGAGGAGTCGCTGCCAATGCTGGCACCGCAGCCGCTGCGCCTGCACCGCCGCCGCAGCCCTCGCGGCTGCTCGCGCATCTCAGCGGCGGCGGCGGCGGCGCCCCAGCGTGGGACGGCGCGGGGAACGCGCGAGGCGGCAACCGGCGGCCGTCGCGCGCGAGCGCCCGGACGGCTCGGGCGCCGCGCTGGCGGGCGTGGCGCGGCCGCGTGGCAGCAGCAGCAGCAGCAGCAGCATTCGCTGGTCCAGAGGCGCCAGCACGGCCGGCTGCCGCGAGGCGAGACGGGTTCGCCCAGCGGCGGCGCTCACAGGCCCGTCTGGCCCTTAGGCGGGACGAATGCTTCGAGGCCCGCGCCGGCGCGACGGCGAGCGCGCGATGCCGCCGGCTGCGCGCGGCGGTATCGCCGCCGCTGCGGGCGCGCGTTCGATGGCCGTCGGACGGCGGGACGGCGCGCCGGCAACCGATCCTCGCCAAAAGGGCAAGGCGGATCCACGCGGCGATCAGGCGCGCCGGCAGCGGCGAGGACCAACAACTGGGCGGCGCGCGATGGGCAGGCCGAGCCTGTCTTTGGAGAGGTTCTGCAGTCCGAGGTGGCGTTGTATCCGTTTTCGAAACGGCTCTGCTTTCTAGGAGCTGGAAGTAGCCTCGCGACAATTTGTCTTCGAGGTCGCCTATCGTCGCCTCGACCTGGCCCTGGCGCTCTTTTGCAGCGTGATATTCGGCATTTTCCGAAAGGTCGCCATGCGCGCGCGCTTCCTCGATCGCATCGACGATCAGCGGTCGCTCGGCTTTGAGGGTCGCGAGCTGTGCGTTCAGCTTCTCATAGCCTTCTGCCAGCATCGGCACCTTTTCAACGCTTGCCATTATCCTGTGCCTTCGGCACAATCCGGTTCCAAAATTACATCCAACGCTATCGCCCCCTCAGTCCTTGCCTTCGCCAGCTCCTATTTGAAGCCCATAAGCGATACACCGTCCTGCCCCTGCAGGCCAGCCGGAAGGGGGACTCCGCTGCTTGTTCAATCCTCATGGGGTACAGCCGCAGCTGGCCAAGCGGACGAAGGCTTCCGGCAGTTAAACGTTTATGACAGCAGCTAATCGTGAACGCGCAGAATCTGGTAGGGATAAAACCATTTTACACACAGAGCTATGCTAGACAGAGGTACAACCAACAGGTGGTTGTGTGTGCCCTGTCGAAGCAAAAGTGGTTCAGCGTTGGTGCACGAAGTTTCAGCGCAGCGACAAACCAAACGAAGGATGGGATGAGGAAGCAGCAAGACCGAACCAAGCCAGGCACACGAAGCGTTCGTTGACGGACGGAATGGAGCAGAAAACTGCCGATGCAGGTACAGCTGTCCAAAACGTCAGCTGGGTCGCGCCAGGAAAAAACGTGAGCAGTGCGTCGAGGCACTTCACTGCAGCAGTGTGCGTGACAGGTGGAAATGTACAGGTCGGGCATGGGGACGACAGGCGCACGCTGCTCCCATCCATAGGCCGCCGATGAGCGTTCTAATGGCCGCTGGCGGTGCCCGCATGTTCATGCCGTGCCACCTCTAGTCCACCGGCTCTCCGGGCTGCCGCTGCTGCAGCCGCGCGACCTGTTTCTGCATTCGCTCCAGCCGGACGCCGCGTAATCAGCGGCGCTGCCCTTCTCCCCCGCTGACGCCGCCCCTGCCCACCACCCAGACCTGCGCGCCGCTGCCCGCTCCCGCGGCCCCGCAACGGCGCCGCCGCCGCCCGCAGGGCTTCCGCTGAGCACCTCGTCGACGAACCGGATGTCGTGGCTGGCGAGATGACGGCGCCGGGGTAGTACTGAATGTCCGTGCCTGGCCCTCTGCGGACGGTCGGCGTCGGGAACCCAGAGTGTACGTTCCAAGATCAGAGTCTTTGTCGAGATAGAGCCGATAAGAGCGTATCAAGCGACGACTGATCGGCATGGTGGTTGCGCACTTGGCTATGCAGTGGGCGTTGCTGCAACCACCGAACAACTAGCTCTGGACGTGTCAAAGCTGTCGCTGTTCCACTGCTCCAGCTCACCAGCGCGTCGAGGTCGAGGTGATTGGTGGGTTCGTCCAGCAGCAGCACGTGCGGCCGGCGCAGCAGCTCGAAGCCAGGCGGCGCGCGCGCCTTCGCCGCCGCAGAGGGTCGTCGAGCTGCTGCGTTCGCGAGGTCGGCCGCCCAGGCCGAAGCTGCCCAGGAAGCGCGGGTCTTCATTGTCTCGCTTGGACGACGCGATGGCTGCGATGTCGCCACGCCAGCCGGCAAGGGTGAGCGTGCTGAAGAACGACGGAGCGTCAGCGCAACCGCACAAGAGACGCTGGTAGTGTCAGACGAATTGATGCTGCGTAAGGCGAATCGGGACCTTTTCGTAACGCTTAAACGACATCACCCAGCAGCAAGGGTTGTAATCGAGTTGCTCCCCAGCTGTTACGGACTGCGGTCTTGGAAATCCTCCAAATGTCACCTCACAAGCGATGTGCTCGAGGGCTGTGGTCTCCAGGTCCAGGTCCTCAACACAGTGCTGCCCAAACAGGCCAACTTGTTGGTGCAGAGGGTGCAATGGGAGGTTGAGTCCGTCTTCCTCGGATGAGGCTTGATGACCGAGGTGATATTGCCCGGCGACACCATCAGGCGCTGCGACATCGAACCAGGTCAGCTGAGCAGCGCAAAGACAGCATCCTCTACTTAAGCGACTTGCACTGGGGCAGAAAGTCACTGCAATGACCCCCGCACCTCGAGATTGGCGTGCCGCTCCACGCTCCTGCCGCGCTGGCCGCGGCCGCCGCCGCCGCCTGCGCCGTCGGCAGCGCCGCGCCGTCACTGCGAGGCCCCTGATGCAGGCCGCCTTGCAGCCGCCGCCACCTTGGCACCACCACCGGCCGCGGCGCCGCCGCCGTCGCCGCCGTCCTCCTCGTCTCCGGGCGGCGTCGGCTTGGCAGTGCCCGCGATCAGTCGCAGGAGCGTGATCTTGCCTGCGCCGTTCGGCCCCAGCAGCGCCAGGCGCGCCCGCCATGGCGATGTCGAGCGTGACGCACCGCAGCACCGCGCTGGCGGCGCCGGGGTAGCGGAAGGCGACGTCGCGCAGCTGCAGCAGCGGGCCGGTGTAGCGGATTGCCTCGGGCTCGGCTGGGATGGGGGGATGAGGGCGCGGGGTTGCCGGCGGTGCGAGGTGATCTGGCCGTGCACTGGCAGTACGAGAACAGATGCTGGCAACATCTCGCGAGGATGGCGAGCTGGCGTTGGGCCGGCGTCGGCAAAGGGCAGAGGAAAAGCGGAGATGCCCGCGCCTGGGGCCGTGCAGCGGCTCGCAGCTGACCTCGCAGATCAGCGAGGGGAAGCACGCAGGTGCTCGTCGGGGCCGGGACGAGGGGCTGAGCGCACGCGGCCGGCGCAAAGTCAAGTTATGCGGTACTGCCCCAGCCCGCCCCAGCAGACACGATCCGGTGCAATTTGATTGCTGGGAGCGTTGGCTGCCACGCAGGTTGAATTGCGCGGTTTTTCTAGGCTGCTCCAACACGATTGTTACCAGCTTCAACGTGCCAAAGTAGCCGTTCTTGGACAGCTGTTGCTTTCGCCAGCGTCGCGATAGCGAGTCGAGGCAAGTTCAGTCATTTCCCCATTTCATCCATCCGTCTGGAAGATTCCCTGTATTTGTTTGATTTTCAAACCCCAGATTGTACTTTTCTAGCTGCTGGCTTTGGGCGCTTAAAGTTGCTACTATGGAGAGGTGTCAGTTTTTTCATGTGTAGAGAATGGATGTAGAAAACAAAACAGAGCCGCCTATCTCCAAAATAGGCAAATCACTTACAACGTATTACAAGTGGCCCCGCCGCCCTTGCCCAGTCATCGAAGCGGTCGATGCCGGACACGACAATGCAGCGCCATTGCCAGCGGCCCATACTATTGTCGGAGCGGTAATGTGCTGGTTCCCGAACCCCAGGCGGGCAGCCCAGCCGCCAGCTCCTGCCGTGGTAGCGCCGCCCGTTTGCGGTCTTGTCCGACGTCCACCGCTCATCGACAACATTTTAGCAGCGCTGGTTGAGGATCAGGTCAGAGGCAGTGGGAAGCTCAACAGGTCATGAAGTAGCGCCGTGCAGTAATAAGCGAGAACCGTGCAGAGCACCTTCTCGACGCACCTCGCTGCTGGCCAAGGCAGGCCTCGTCCAATCCGAGAAGCGAGGCCGGCTGCAGATACAGCGAGCCGATATCGACACGCTCCGGGAACTGATGCTCTTCCTTGCGAAGGACTGTTGCCAGGGCCGCCCCGAGCTATGCGAACCACTGCTCGCCGAACTCACCTGCTGCTGAAGGAACCAGCCCCGTGACCGACATCATCATCTACCAGTCGATCGCCGGCCTGGCGGCCTGGCGGTTCTGGGCCTGCGCGGAGCACGGGGTTCGAAAAGAGCTCAGATCAAACCAAAGAGCTGGCCAGGCATGAGGTTCGTCGCTTCGATGATCACCCACCCTTGCGCGTGACACCCTCCCACCCAAGGCCCTGCATCAGCCCCAGGCCGGCTTCTGCTTGTGTGCATGTGCACGTGTGTGCGTGTGTGCGTGTGCGTGCGTGCGTGTGTGAGTGAATTTACAGGACCGTAGCAGGCCCATGAGAATCCACAGTACCCAATCACACCCACGCGCATGGATCAGGCCCGGCACAACCTCTCCCCCCACCCCGGCACAACCCGGCCCCCGCCGCTGTTGCGTGCGCAATGCAGTGCCCCCCATCGCTTTGCCCACAACCTTTCGCGCCCGCACTGAGTACGGCCATGTGACATATCATCCTGCAAACACCGCGTCAGACACCGAACGGCCTCCGTCCTTGGTTGCCGCTGAATGACGCTGAGTGCTGTGAATGTCGCGGTTTTACGTGCTTGCGAGCCGCCTGATGACCATGATTAGCCTCAGACTACTCCGCTACGCGGGACTTTTAATCAGTAGGTCGCTGGTTCGAACCCAGCGGAGGGCTCACCATCCCTGAAAGGGGTGCACGGCGGCGGTGCGGGGTTGTTGAGGGCGTTGGGTTCGGTACAAAGAGCTGGAAGGTTGCGAATGAGTTGAATATCGTCGCAGCGAGAATTAGCAAGACAAGGCATGGGATTGCCGAGGCATATCTGCACCAGCAAGCAACGGCAGGCCAGCGGCTAGGCGGCATGCACGCGCTCTCAGACGAACCGCGAGTCATTTCCCTCAGGCAGTTCTGCGGAAGTAGCGGAAAAGTGCGGCATGCCCTTATCCATCGTGGTCTTGTATGAATTATATGGCAACGACCATACTTACCAGGAGATCACCGGGTCTGTCCCATACCTGACGGTGATATCCTTTATGGCATCGTATTTTGGGCCGGAGTGCCGGGATGGCCTGGACGTGGGCACGACCAGATGTCTGCCCTCGCACGCGCCGCCGGTCAGGTTGGAGCCCAGCCACAGGGTCGCCTGCGCAAGACGGATATAGGGGAGAGGGAAAGCGCCAAGCCTGCCACCACCACGCGGGCGGCAAGGGACAAGAAGCCGACCGCTCTGCCGAGCGCGCAGGAACCACCTTCCTGCACCGTCGGCCACGTGAGCAAAATCACGACCTGGAAACAACCTCTATCACGTGCAAATGAATTTGACGTCCCTCACCACCCTTACTAACCGTACTTTGCAGGCACCTGCGCCAACGACCACAATTCAACCGACCTCCAGATCCAGGTGGTTGGTGGGCTCATCCAGCAGCAGAAGATCCGGCCCCGCGAACAGCGCCGCCGCAAGCGCCAGCCGCATGCGCCACCCGCCGCTGAGGCTGGCCGTCGGCGCCGCCTGCCTGGCCGCGTCAAACCCCAGACCCGCCAGGATCTGCGCTGCGCGCGCGCGTGCCGCGTCGGGGTCCGCCTCGGCCTGCCTCTCGTAGAGATCGTTCAGCAGATCGTGTGCTGCCTCCTCAGCTTCCTCTAGCGTCGGCGTCGCCGCGCCGCCCTCTGCGTCCTCGTCATCGCCGCTGCCGCCGTCGGACGCGGACGCCGACGCGCGCCCCGCCGCGCGCGCCGCGGCGGCGTCGGCGCCGGCCTTGGCGGCCCGCGCTTTCGCCTGCTGGTCGATCGCCGCCCTGCGCGCGATGAAGGCCGCGGAACCCGCTGCGCTTCGCGGCGATGGCGTCAGCGTCTGCCGAGGCCTGAGCTTCCCGGCCTGCAGCGGCGGCGGCCACGGCGGCGGCGATGACGAGCATCGCCGGTCGACGGCGCCTCCAGCTCAGCTATCGCCTATTAGGACGAGGGAGATTTGAGGATCTGCTCTTGGGTTGCCATAATTGAATGCGTTTGCAGCAGCTTGTGAGGAGCGCGGTCGACAGTCCCAGAGAATCCCGTCAATCAGCGCTGTAGCACGCAGCTGCAGAGAGCGCCCGAACGCCCATCGTGTGCCATGGCTAGGGCGCCCTCTTACTTGTCCAGCGCGGCGCCCTGGGGGTCGACTGACAGCACCGCCTCCAGCACTGTGGCCTCGTCGCTGGCCGCTGCCTCCTGAGCGACTGCGCGCGGCGGGCGGGGCGGGGCGGTGGGGCGCACTTCTGGGCCGTGTGGCGCAGCAGTTCCAGTGGAAGAAGCCCTGGAAACGGGTACTGGATTGGAGACTTCACCGAAAACGTCAGTTCATATCTGAGGGCGGCAAGCTGCATTCACCGCCATCCCAGGAGGCTGCGCTCCACCCAGGGCGCAGGCCGACCAGCCCGCGCATATTGGGAGCCCAAGACGGCAGCGAGGACAGCGCGCGCCGCCGGCGGGAGCGAGCTGCGCCTCTCACCATAGCAGACCCGCAGGTCGGGCGGGAAGCCGAGAGCGTGCGCTCCAACAGGATCTGGGCAGCGTGTTTGCCTATGTCGAGCAGCGGGGTGACGAGGCGGAGCACGCGTTAGCACTGCATCCACACAACCAGACGTTTTGGCAAACCCGGCAGCCGCTGCACGAGCTCATCGCCACCCACGGCCCTCTTGTCGTGGCTGACTTCTCTCCGATCTCCCTGCACGGACGGCAGCAGCACGGCGTTCGTTCGCAGCAGCGGCCCGCCCTCTCTCAGCCCCTGCCTCTTCCACCACGCCCGTCCTCAAGCTCTGCCCCATGCCGCCGCTCGCGCTCTCATCGCCCTTGAGGCCGTATCGACCCCGGCTTGAGCTGCAGGTGCGCGACCTGCAGCAGGCCATCCGTCTAGCGGCGGACACCAAGCACGTGCAAGCCGTTCACCGAAGCTAGCTTCGATCTCCAGATAGCGTCTCGCCAGGGAAAGCTCCTCCGCCAACGTGACCGCCGCAGGGCCGGCGAGCGCGGCGCGGGGGCGCCGCCTGCGGGGCCGCAGGGATCGTGGTGTAAGCGAGGGCCCCGCCTGCGCGGAACCTGCGCGGAACCTGCGAGCGCCCAGCTGGGCGGGGCGCACCGCCGCGAGCAAGCACTGCAGCATGCGCCACTGCCCAGACGGCTCAAGGCTCATGCTGTGCAGGGGCATCAGATGGAGGCTGCATGCTGCCTGGCGGCATGCGCATTTGGTCGTCGCGCCACTGCTGCCGGCGTTGCCCAGCCGCTCTCACCAGATGAGGATGCCAGAGCAGCGCGCACGCGTGCTGCGTCTCCTTATGCGAAGTGCGAGTGATGTCTGGCGACCTGAGGCAATCGAAAGCTGCCAAGTTCTTCGTCGCTGCGGGGATTGGCGGAGGCATAGATCGGTCCTTGTTCAATAGCTCCAATTTTTGTTAGCGTTTGATGTCGTTTGCCATCCAAATACATTGATGAAGGATCATTGGGATAGCCATACCTGAACACCAGGATCGACCAGCTGGCATCAAACTCATAATGGCGGGCACAGTAGCATCCACACACAACCCACAGATACAACGTGCTTGCGACAAGCCTGCTGCACTCGCCATGCACCATTGCGTGCCCGCGGCTTGTGCAGTCCACGCTGCAGCTCGGCGGCGCCCGCAGGACTCATGCGACAAATCACCAGCCTGCGCCACTCTGCGCCGCAGCAAGAGACTCCCGATCAACGGTACCGGCAGCAGTATCAGCATCGCCACGATGAGCACCTGAGACATGCGAGCAGGCGGGTGCTCACACAGGCAGCAGTCGACAGCTCTATGCGCAGACGTCCACACATGCAGTTTCCGGTTGTCCGCCCGTGTATACGCGCGTCGAGACCCGTGCCCCGCCCTTGCCCAAGGTCATGACGAGCGTGCCCGGTGTCGGCTGGCGCAAGGCAATGCTGTCGATAATATCCAGATTGCCGCTGACCGGCACCGGCACGCCATCGAGCGCGGCGCTGGATTCGGCGTGCCTGCGGATGCCATCCGCTCCGACGATTTCGACGCGTGTCGTCCATTTGCCAAAATTAACCGCAATGGCAGGCATACCAAGCCGGCGTAGCAGGTGGCTGCTGCTTCACTAGCCGAGCGTAACCGCCACGATGGGCCATTCGCGCCACGCATGGCCCATTCGTCGTTGCACGCAGTCGCTGCGCTCGCGACCTTGGCGGCGAGCGCGCGCGATCGGCTCGTGCGGCGCTGGAGGCGGGCGGCTGGCGCTGTCACCGCGCGGATCGTGTCGGCGCGCTGGCGCGGCGGGCGCGGTGCGAACGCTCTGGCGCGCATGCAGTGCCCATGGGTCGCGGCGGCGGTGCGGGGCGCGGAGTGGCGGGATCAGATTAGATCAATGACGCTGACAAGGAGGGTGTAATGCATCGCGCATGCATTGAGCATAAGAAAAAGTAATTCTATCATTGAGCTGCTGCGTATCAATCCGTTAAGCTATATAGTAAAAGACGCGAAATTTATCAAGTTCACAGCCGAAACCCGTAGTTCAGGTATTGATTATGAACCATGATGCATCAGGAGGGTACGCGCCGCCTTGAAAATTTTTACGTCTGTTCCGGCACCGCCTTTACCCTGACACCGGGTGTGTCCACTTTTGATGTTTATGAATGAGTGACTTCTTGTTGCTGCCGCCATGTGTGTGCGCTGCCCCAATTACTACCTCAATTCCACAGTCAGCAGGAGTTCAGAACTACGGTTATTACACCACTCTAGCCAACTGCCAGCCAGCGTTCCAAACCGCGTATCCTACACTTGAGATCGGTTCACCAACTGCAGATCCCCAATTTACGGCTCCTGCAACAGGTAATTCTCTACGCAAACCAGCTTTACAAAATGCGGGAAACAACCTGCTTGCACATTGTGCGCTGCTTGTGATGAAGGCTGTCAGGTTCGGTATGTCCGAGCGCGGAAATCGTGTAACAGGGAAGATGCTGAGCGATATGGCTGTGACCGCAGCGGCTGCTACTACAAGCAAAGCAAACTTGCCAATGGCCGAAGCATGCCCGAGATAGAAGTTACGCCGGATCAGGAGGAATGACCGGAGTGGCAGAAGCGTAATGGCGAACAAGCCGAGGAACCCCAAGGCATAGATTGAGCCTGCAAACATCAGATACGACCAATCTGTCATTGCAACGTAACGCCTGCCGCGAAGCGGCGTCGGCTTGAATGAACCAAATGTTTCATCATAAAGTGGCTCAAGTTCTGACGGGTCGTAGTAGGGACTCGCGCATTTAAGCGGTAAAGATCATAGACCCTGCTAACCGGCGCCATACTGGCCTCAATTCCCGCTGATCCGGGTGATTCGCGCAGGTGATGGTCTACCGCTGGGAAGCGACGCGCGACGCGCTGTGGAACCTGGCCA
>NNCB01001509.1:0-10538 GCA_002317545.1 Scenedesmus quadricauda | reverse complement strand
CAACAACACACACAAGCCCTACTATCTTTACGTACGGGAGGCTCGACGCATGAAGGGAGCATACATTCACACCCGCACTGAAAAGATCATTCTCGGCACATGCGCGCTCACCTCCGCCTGAAGTTCCCGGCTGGATCGGCACCTGCGCATCGTGAGCGATCTTCCAGAAGCCGGTCTTCCAGCGCTCGACCACGCTTGCGCGCGCCCTCGGGCGTCAGTGCGTACCACGACGCCACGTTGAGGCGCCGCATCATGCAGGCACGCCAGCTGGGGTGCCAAACTGCCGCAGTCTGCGAGGCGGGAGGCCGTGGTCTCCGGTACTTTGCTTTGCAAAGAGGGTGAGTCACTGGCTCGAGAAGCGCAAATACAAGCACGGCGCAGCAGCGCCTGTTGGGGTCTACCAGCAGGCATGCGTGCATCGAGCAGGTGGCTGACCGGGACGCACATAGATGGCAGCGCGTGTGCGATGCGCTCACCATCTCGCCGCTTCCTAGACTCTCGTCACCCCGGACCTGATCCGGGGTCCAAGCCGCGTCGGCGGGATGGATGCCGGATCAAGTCCGGCAGCACGCAGCGCTTCGAAGCTACGCCATCGGCCAGCGCCGCCGCAGCGTCGCCAACGGGCGCGCGGCTTGCGCCCTCGGCCTCCCCTTCGGCATCGTCGGCCCCTCGCTGCTGCCGTCCTCGCCGGCGCCGGTGCCGGCGCCGACGCCGGCCGCCCTGCGACTGCTGCTGCCGACATTGCTCCGCTCTGCTGCTGCCGAGCGGCAGCCGCCTGTACAGGCGCGCCCAGCTCAGCATCGCCGGAGCTTCTGCGGCGTGGTCAAGCGGCCCGGTGCTGCCCTATCAGCTCGGACAGCTCCTCAAGGGCCACACGTGCCGCAGCCGCTTCCCAACGTCCGTCCGCCCCCCGCCGCCGCGGCCCCTCTGCGCCCACGGGCGGGCGCCGCCGGCCCCGCCGCCGCTGCGCCGCCGTCGTCGCGCCAGGGGCCGCCGGCCGCACCGGCGACGGCGCTGCCGAGGCCACCGTCGGCATAGGCGGCGTCGGCGTCGGCATCCGCGTCGCCGTCGTCGAAAGCGCCGCAGCGGGTCGACATGCTGCCGGGCTTCACGCTGGTGACGCCCGCGCCGACCTCGCGCACGATCCCCGCACCTTCATGTCCCAGCACGCTCGGGAAGATGCCCTCGCTGTCGAAGCCGTCGAGCATGGCGTCGGTGTGGCAGATGCCCGTCGCCATGATCTCGACCAGAACCTCGCCCGCCTTCGGGCCTTCGACCGGTGCGACTCAGCGTCGTCTCCAGCGTCCGCCTCGTCATCCACGTCCTCCGCCTCGCGTCGATGACGTCATCATCATCATCATCCTGCTCCACGGCGCCCAGGGGTCTGCGCGCGCCAGCCCGGCGTGCCGCCGCCATCGCGCTCCGCCGCGCCGCCCTTTGCGCATGCGCGCGGCGACCCCTCGTATGCGTCGGCATGCGTCGTCGTTGCCCTTGCTCACCAGGCCCATCCCGACTGGCCGCTCATCCTCATCGGCAATCGCGACCTCATCCTCATCCTAATCCCACCGAATATACTCTCCGCTCTCGATCGACGCGATATGGCCTATGCGATCGCTGATCGGCGGCCCCGGTGCGGGGCAGACGACCAAGATGGTCAACCAGATCGCGATCGCCGGCGTGGTTCAGGGCCTGTCCGAAGCCTTGCGCTTCGCGCAGGCGTCGAAGCTCGACACCGACAAGGTGTTCGAAGCGGTCTCGGGCGGCGCCGCGGCAAGCTGGCAGATGCTCAACCGCTGCTGCTCCGCTGCTGCTCCTGCTGCTGCTGCTGCTGCTGCTGCTGCCGCGGCGGCGGCTGCTGCTGCTGTAGGCGTCGCGGTGCTTGCCGTGATGACGCCTCTGTTCGCGGCGCCGCAGCGCGTGCCCCGTCATCGCCGCCGCTGCCCAGGGGCGCCTCATCCCGATCGCCCTGATCTCCCGAGCGCCGCTGCCTGGGATCAGCCTGAAGAGCATCGCCAAAAGGTGCTCGGCTACTTTCGCGGCCCCTGCCGCGGAAGCGGGCGCCGTCCCTGCCGCGGCGGCCCGCGGGTTTTGCGCTCTTTCCCAGCGGCCGCCCTAGGGTCCCGCCGTCGGTTCCAAATGCGCGAAGGGGCGGCATCTTCACTGCTGCTGCCACCAAATCGGACCAGAGCCAGCCTTTGCAGCGACAGGCTGAACAGGCGGGCTCCGATGTCGGGTTCCCGCCAAGGGGCGGCTGGGTGCCTGCAGGCATCGACAGCGGAGGGCGTTGCAAATGTTCCTACCCAAACGTTTGGGGCCAATTGTAAAATAACATTGGAGAAGTGATCGGCAACTATCAAGCGGTGCTCGGCACTTACATACGGGGCCGCCAGGCCACCACCCCACAGCGTCCTCGCTGGCCTGTGTGCGGCTGGAGCGGCATGCTGATGGCACGCTGCCGCCGCCCCCGGCAGGAGCACCATAGCCACCCTGCGCTACCGCGCGTTCAGTGTAAAGCTGCACGCTTTGGCCGTTCTGAGCTTGATACTGTTGCTGCAAACTCCGTACATGTCGAGATCGCTGTGATGATCACATTCGGCTGGTTTCTTTAGTCGGCAATAGCTAATTTACTATTTTTGGCTAGTTAATATCATATGTCGCGACGTCGCCGGTGGGTAACGCAGGCTTGATCCTGATTCCATCGGCTGCGATGGCAGCGCAGCTGCTCGTTCGTGCCCTGCTCAAGACCGCGCTGTGCCAGCCAGCAGCGCGCCCTCTTTTGAGCCACTTCATAGGATATCGGCTGCAGTTTGGTAGCCCTGTCAAACGTGCGCAACGGTTGCGGTCAGCGGCATGGTCGTCAACTCTGCCAGATCCACCTGCCACTCAAAAAACCAACCAAAGATGAAGCGAACAGCTCAAGAACTGATCGCCGAATGCAATCCAGGCAAACCTGCCTCCTTGCAGGTCAGCGGCGCATTCTGCACGGCATCCGCCAGCGCGCCCGGAAGTCGTTTCATGGTCCAGCGTGCCGTTGATCATGACGTGGTAGTCAGCCTCGCCAGACCTACAGGTACGAGGCCTTGGTTCGGGTCACTGGTCGAGAGATGAGGGCTGCTCAGTGCGGCTGCAACTCCTGTGGGCAGCTTTGACAGGCCGAAACCGCAGTATGTCGGTGACATCGCGGATCTGATAGAGGTGCGGTTGACTGGCACTTGTCCGGCTGCCAAGGCGTGCGGTCGTTGAGACGGTACATTTTCGACCCTGTTACCGAAACCAGGTAGACTGGTCCCTGCACCGCGCCGTTGGCGCGTGCGGCGGTGCTCGCCTCACGCCCCGCCTCGGACGTCAGGCGGCTGTAGCAGTGGTCGTGACCCTGTAGCACCAGATCGACGTTGCGGGCCTCGAATATCGGCATCCATGCCGCTTTGGGAAATCATCAAGCGTGTCGTTTCGGTCGCGCAATACCTGGCTGATCATGCGCTGTTTTGGGAATGAATATTTTTTGGAACAAACATGCTGATTTCAGTGTTTCGATGCTAGACTCTTTAAAAGACAGCCGCTGCCCCCTACGCATTGCCTCCAGGTGGGCCAGGCCGGCAATCATGCCAATTGAGCTGGCGTGGTTATTTTTGCAGGTATTTATAATGGATGCACTTACTGAAGCTTGTGCAACCGTCTCGGCTCTCGCTTTCACCTGTGCAGTCGCCTCTGTGTGTGAGCTGGTCCCGGTCTTTATTAATGCGGTAAAAGAAGTCGCCCCTGTTGGGACTGCGTGGACATATAATGCTGAAATTTTAGAACAAGAAAACAATGCGAACTGATTGTTATCATACTGTATGGGTGGGTATACCGCACTTCGCATAGAGCACACTGACTCCCTTGCTACATCTGTCATGTGCGTTGTCTACGCTGGTACCGTAGTGCTGGGGCGAAGACGGGGAGAACTCTCTTCAATCCGCTGCTCCGGGCATCTATCGTCTATAATGTAAATGGCAGAGCTCCTGGGGTAGTTATACATTGAATACGGTAGTGACATGCCCTCAACGCATTAAAACGAATTGTAGTAAAGCCCGGCGCAAGATTGAGTTACCAGTATCATAATCACCGTTCAGAGATCTGGACGGAATTGATGGGGCAGCGACAGTAACCCTGGATGGTGCAATTACCGATGGATACCTTCAGGCCTATTCAGAGTGCAAGGAGCAAAGGCAGCGCCGGAGAAAAGGAATGTATTCGGCTCGAGAGCGAATAACTTCCAGTATATGACCTCAAGGCGGGCGGATCTGAGTGACAATGCGCGGTAAACCAGGGAGCCTGAGCGGTGGGCGTGCGCGCCGTGTCGCTGCGCGGCCTGCTCGTGCTGCCCACGTGCTGCACCACGCCTGCGCCGGGTGATGCGCGAGCAATCAAGGGAAGTGCGGGTTGATTGGTGTACTTTGTTTGCGTACCTATTCCTGCCTCAGGTCGCAAGCATCCCCAAAGACACGCGGCAGCTGTGCAGCGCCGTTGCCGAGTGCCTGCACAACACCGGCTGCCTCGTCGTGAGCGGCTGCAGGGGGGAGGGCGCGGCCACAGGTCGTGCAATTCGCTTGCCCCTGTCCGACGGAGCACGCCATTCCCTACGGATCGCGGGCGTGGAGCCTGTCGCGGCGCTGCGTCCGTCGCATGCCCATCAGCTGCACCTGCACGCGACCTGCGCGTCACCAGAGGCGCACCGCGCACCGCCTTGCCGCCAGTGCGCGTGCCCGGCGTTGATGAGCGCCTCGAAAACGAGCTCTTGGATCAGTGTAGGCCCACTTTGGGCAGCCGGTTGCACTCAAGGTGCAGGACGTGCGGCGGGAGCTGTCGTATCAGGTGCGAATGAATACAATTGTGGGGAGCAGTGCGTGGCATGTACGGGAGGGGAGCCGGTGGGATCGGGCGGTCAGGTGCGGCCCTCGCGTGGGGGTTGCTGCACGAGGCGCCTGGGCGGACGCGGATTTGCCGCACAGTGCTGTTGGGCAGCTCGTCACGCTCGGCAAGCGGACCGTAGCCGTCCAAAGGTCATGGGAGAGACGCAGGCGACCGGCTGCGGGCTCGGTAGGCAGCGCAGGTCGAAGCGGTTGGACACTTCCGAGAAGTCTCGCCGATCTTGTACTGCAGGCTATCGGCCTGGACCGTGCTGTCCTTGAACGACTTGAGGTGCGGGACCAGCTTGCCGTTGACGAATTCGATCAGGTCGCTGCCGGTCAGGGCACAGCGCCGTCGCCCGTCTCCGGCGCCGGTCCGTCGTGCGAGGGGTAGCCTGCGCAGAGGATGCGGCTGTGAGGTCGTGACCGGCTTCGGCTTCGTCGGCCCACTCGTGCGCTTCCATGTCATCCAGGTGCCGCGCCGACGTTATAGGTGATATTCTGGTAACAACACCTGCACAGGCGGCGTCCCTTGATCACGGCATCGCCGCCCCCTTGTGTCGCCATCACGTTCCTGCGGCCTCACCGTCGCCCGTCAGATGTCAAGTGGCGCTTCTTCTGGCGTGTCGGCGCCGACCCGGCGTATCGCGAATATAGCGAGTGGATGGAGCGGAATGCGCCCGTGCCACGGCTGGTGGCGTGGGTGAACGGGGTGGAAATTCAAGCCGGGCTATGCGCGGGTTGAAGGACAACCCGGACGGTTAGTCGCCGGACACCTCACCTTCATCGTCCTTGAGCTTGGCGTTTGCACGATTCTGGCGGGCGTCCTGGATGATATCCTCGATTTCCAGTGGCTCACTTCAGAGTTGTCTGGTTGAATGCATGAATGGCGGCTGGTGGCTGTTCCCGCGCCGCCGCAAGCCGCGGATGTCACGCCCACCTTGCGCAGCGGTGGCTTTCGCGCAATCCGGGCGAAGGGAGAGGACCAAGCGTGACAAGTCGAAGACGAGCGCCGTGCGGCTGGTGGCGCGCGGCGTGCGCCGGGCTTTGGGTCTGGAGCCCAACTCCCTGACGTCACGCATGGATGAGGGCCCACACCTGCTGGCGCCGACTGGCAGCGACTGGGGCAGCACCGGCAGCTGGTGACCTTGCTCGAGGAAGGGGCCGGGTGGTGTCACTGAGCGTCCACGAGTGCGCAGCCAGGCAGGCATCCTAAGCGCTTGCCTGCACCAAGCGGTGGGTCCATGGCTTGTACTCCTTCCCCTCTGCGGCTCCCCCTCCCGCTCCCCTTCCCCCTCTCCGACCTCCATGCGCGTGAAGCTCTCACGGCGTGAAAGCATTGGAAACCACTGACCATGACCGAGCCCGCCAAGACTGCTCATCCAGATCCACTACGATTTGAACATGCCAGCATACATGACCGCAGGCAAATGCCAAGAAACCCCGCGGGAGTGATATCCCTGCTGTACGCGGGCCTGCTGCGTGCCGTCGGCTCACCCGCTGTGACGCCCTGGGCCAGCTCACTGAACCTTCAGGACATCGGTCCAGCTTGTCGTGCTTCCCTGCAGATTCACCACACCCCGCTTGTTCTAGTGCAGCCTGTGTCACATATCCCCCTGAAAACAATTCCGCAACACCTCCCTAGTGGGCTCTGGTATCTCGCGACGGCTGTAGGAGCTTTCCTAGGCGTCCGGGTGATCTATCGCGTTCCAGCGGGTTCCTGGTGCGCAAGCCGGCCGCCAGCTTGAGGGCTGACCGGCGGCCACGTGCAGGCCGACTGGCACGAAGTCGTCGTCGCTCCTGCGACCTTGGCCGCGGCGGATGCAGCGGAGGCCGCCGGCCGGAGCCTCTGGCGCGTGAGCAGCACCGTGTTTGCGCACGTCGCGTCCGCCAGGTGCTGCAGCGCTGGGCGCGGTTCGCGGAGCTGGCGGGAGCAGTTGAGGCGTACCCGCCGACGCCGGCAGGGCGGCAGGTGCAGCAGGAGCTGGCCTGATCAGCTTGGGAGCGGGCGGCAAGCCGCCTGGCGCGGCGGCGAGCGAGGCAGTGGTGGCTGCAGACGCGTCAGCGCCCGCAAGCAGCTGTGGGGCACTGTAGGTTTCGGCGTGGAGAAGTGATCCAGCTAGGTTCAATCATTTTCAGTCATAGCTAGGAGTTGCTTTATGGCAATGATGATATCCAGGTAAGTCCTCACTGGGATTGTGAAGCTTGAACCGGTAGCCGATGAATGATCAGGTCTCTGCTTGCCACTGCGATGCTCACCTCTGCCGAGCACTCGTTTTCACACCTGTTGGGTCCAACACATGTATGTTTTTGGTCAGCAAGGGGACTTCTAGTCTCGCTTGTATAACATGCAGGTGCTATGACAGGAAATGGTTTTCATATTTTTACCCGCAAGGCTCAACGTGGCATTCTTATGCCGGATATTGGCCAGCATACGCCCTATGATCAAAAACAATATGGCAATTACCACAAACTTTGCAACCAAGGCCCACTGTACAGCATTGTCATTGTAACTGTGCAACCAAGGCCCACTGTACGGCATTGTCATTGTAATCAAAATCACAAGATGGCCCAAAAGCAGCGGTTTTGAAGTTAGCGATCGAGTATGTACATTTTGTATCGCTCTTTTTAAGCTGCTGTGGGCATAACCGAGTTACCCGGGCAGAGTGAAGTTTACAGCCGATCTAGCATAACACCCTGGCTATACGATTTTGGGAACCGGGATCGTCCTCGCACCGACTAGCAATACACTGCGCAGTCGTCAGAACTCCTGCAAAAAGTGGATAGCAGGTAGCATCTCACCGGTAGGGATTTGAGAGCAACTGGAAATTCCGAGTTAACAGGCTGGCTGTCTGGAGCAAATATGAGGGTCGGAAGGCCGCGCCCGAACCGGCCAAGCCAAAACAGGGTTCTTTGAACTGACCTCGAGCCGAGGGTGCCCGCGCCCAGCTACAACGATGATCACGCCCCCAACGAGGTTGCCGGGTCCCCGCGGGCAATTTCATTCGCACCCCCGAACAGCTCGACTATCTGCAGGAACCCGACGTCTTCCACGACGTCTCGGTCATGTCGCGATCTGGCTGACCCGGCTTCGCCGCGACTATATGGTCGCTTATGGCGAGGGCGCCTCAGGAGCCTGAAATTCGACGCGCTGAAACAGCTCGCGCGCCTTTACTGGTATACGGTCGAATTCGGGCTGATCCGCGAAGCCGGCGATAATATGAGGTCTGATCGGCCTTTATGAGAGCGGGGCAGATGGTACCAGGAGCCACAAACGGTTGATAGCTTGGTGTGCAGCAAGCTGCATAATTGATGAGCCGGTTACCTCCGCAATCATGAGGAAGGGGCGAGCTGGCTGGCCGGGAAGCCGACCTCGACGAGCAGCTTGGTCAGCTTCTGGCTGAACCACGGATCCTTGAGCTGCTGCGGAGAGATATTGACCGCAAGCAGGATCGACGGGTCCCAGCGCTTGGCGGCCTCCATCGCGTTGCGGATGACCAGCAGCGACAATTCGCCGATCAGGCCGCTTTCTTCGCGGACCGGGATGCAAGCGGGCGTGGGTTGGGCATGAACGCTGTTGAGAAGTTGGCAGCAGCGGCATGCTCGAAGGTGGCCTTGGCGACGGCTATTCAGGCACCAATCTGCGTTTCGAATATCAGGGCGTCGTGACGCCGGCCAGTCAGGCGAAGCTGATCTTCGGTTACGAGCATGAACGCCCCGACTATGATTTCTTCGGCTTTGGATCGACCGACAGCCAGAAGGCCAATATCGACAGCGTCTATGCGCTGGGGATCGTCCAGCCCTTCACCGGCCTGTCGCTGTCGGGCGGCGTCCGTCACCCACAGTCGATGATGTTGGTGCCGAGCTTCTTGGAAATGCCCAGGATCAGGGCAGGGGAGCCATTGACCTGGGTATATTCGGAGGGATGCACGGGCGTGGCGCGCTGATGGTCGCCTGCCGATTGGTTTGAAGGGTGCCCGCACCGTGGGCGGTTGGCAGCTGCCCCTAGCCATGATCCGCGTGTGTGAGGGCAGCTCGTCCAGGGAACATGAGCCCTTGATCGCCTACCTGGACGATACAGGTTCTCAACCGCCCACTCCAGCGCCATGCTTGCTGCCCTGCGGCACCGTAGTGATGCGGAGCATCGGCTCAGCTCAGTCCCAACCTCAAATGGCCAGCTTCGGCTTGTCGCGCCTCGTTATCTGCCTGCATGCTGACCTGGCATTTCGGGAGCCATCTGTTCCCTGATTTTTAGGTTGCTCCAGATAATGACCGGCGAATTGTCATGGCCACCACCAGGTGGCGCAGAACTGCGGGACGACGTCCTCAGAGCTAGTCACGCGGCGCCGACCAGGACGCTCTGCGCCAGTGCGCGGACCAGGGATCGTCTGTGGCCCGGCATCCCAAATCCGCTGCCATGAATTGCTGTAATCAAGCCGCTTTCAGCAGGCTGAGCCGCTGTTCCGTTGCGTGATCTGTTGAGTTCCGGTAATCGCGTTCTTGATAACGCAGGTTGGATTTTGTTTGTTTCAGAGGTAAAATTTCAGGTTACAGAGCATCAAGGCCTTTGGGTCTCTGCAAAGGGCTGGATCAATGTCAGAGCTGTAACAGGCTGCTCGATCCAAGAATACAGACTGGGACCCTTCAACGACTTTATAGCACCCTGACCCCGTGCACAGGCCCGGTCACGCCAGGGGGCCTACTGGGCAGGTGCTCTTCTGGCAGCGACTGCCGGCTCGGCGTCGACAGATTAAGGCCCAGTTGTAACAGCCTGGGAGACTAACCCCTCAGTCTGACTAGTACTGCCCGTGACAAGAGCGTCGCGGCAACTCTGAAACGCGCGACTCGCGAGTTTCGCGCACAGTCAACAGTCACCTTGGCCGAGTCTACGAATCAAAGATGGTATCCATCTACACTATCATCGTTTATCCGTATTCCACGGTGAAGGTTAGTAAGTCGGAGACTTACCCTATGATTAGCCACCAGTTTTTATAAACTGGCGGCAGCGGGGGAACGACGGATTCCCTGAACATGGGCGGCCGCTGGGAATATGAATCGGGCGCGATCCGCAACTCCTACCTTTGGCGTGCTCTATTACGACGTTCGCCGCTATCAGGACCAGTCGGCCACCGCGACCGCGCTCAACGACGTGCGCAACAACAGCGACATCTATGACGTGGTGGCGCTCGACGCGAACAACAACGTCATCGGCACGCTGACCGATAACATCTGATTCCGATCTGCAAGGCTGTAGCTTGTTCCTGCCAGGTTGCAGGTTTTCATATGCTCAGGAGGCTGGAGAGTGTCGAGAGCCTCAGCCTGAGGGACATTTTGGGGACGCACACTGGAGGTGCCAACAATGTGGCAGGCACCGATTCAGGGTGTAATTGCGCGGGCAGGATTGACAAGGGAAAAATGATAAAGATGCCAGCTGGGGCAAACAGGGCTTCCTGTCATTTCGCTATAGGCTTCTTCGTGGGATGGCCAGGGCGCGACAAAATGGCGCCGGCATGTGGAGTCGGGTTTCAGTCCTCCGGCACTCTTCAACCATCGCTGCGGCGACCTGATCAATGTGTCCACATCACCCGCCATGCGGACCGCCACACCCATTTCGACCTGTTCGGCGGCTTTCCGCCAGATCTGGCGGCC
>NNCB01001508.1:0-10538 GCA_002317545.1 Scenedesmus quadricauda | reverse complement strand
GTCTGGGTTTGGTTGTCTAGTTGTTGTTTGGAGTTGTTGATGAGTATTATGATGGTTGTCGGGGGCGTGATGCGGGCCGGCATGCCCATGCGCACGACACATACGCAGAGCGGACACAGACGCGTGTCTCCTGCAACGTCGCAAATTCGCAGCGTAGCTGGGTGCGTTTGGCAGCCATTGCCCTGTGGCTGAGCCGTTGGAGTCTGCAGCGCGACAGCAGCCTGGGGCGCACCTTGCGCCGATGGAGCCGACGGTCAGCGCGTTCCTGTTCCAGCGCCGTCGAGGGCGACAAAGGCCGCCTTGTTGTATGTGGCCGGGAAGTTGCTCTTCTGCTGGTGCGAAGTGACGGAGCAGCGATTGCGCCGTCTCGTTACGCTGAGAGGGACTGACAGCGCAGGAGTGAGGATGGCCCAGGGCCGGACACAGGGAGCAGCATGCAACGCAGAGCCTCCTGGGTGGCTGCACGCAAGGTGCACCCGGCCCCTCCTCGAGCCCCTGGCACCCTGCAACTCCCTCCCCTTGCACCTCTCTTGTGCCCTCACCCCTTCCACTTGTAAAACCGAATGCCTATCGGTGCCACATGCGGGCCTGCTGCCTGAATCGCCGGCCTGTAGCCAGGGCTTGCAAGGTTGCACTTCATGTTGGCCTCTGCCACGTTCAAATCAGGATCCGTAATGGCCGTCCCGACGCCGACAGCTCGTGTGTAGGGTGTGGCGTCTTGGCCAGCCCACAGCTCCGGTGTGACAGTCAGGGGTAGCCAAAGAATGCGGTCGCAGAGTCGGCCTGTGCTGAGCCGGTTGCGTCAAAATAGTTGATCTCGCAATCAGTGCAGTTGTCAGTAATGGCCTGGTTGCTGGCGCCAGTCTAGTGGCAGCATGCAAGGGTAAGCATGGCAAAGTTTTGTGCATCCGCAGTCAAGCAGTGTGTGTGTGTGTGTGTGTGTGTGTGTGTGGCATGCGTGCGGGCGATCGGCACAGGTGCATTGGTCCTGGTGGAGTGCTTGGCAGGCAGCCAGGAGTGCGCGTTTGTGTGCGTGGTGGCCCGCTGTACCGCATGCAATTAGAAGAAATCGGGAATTATTAAAATCAAACCGCCATGCTACACGATAAAGCTTATTTTGAACAATTAGAAAACAATCCCAGGGACCCCAGCCACTGGCATGCCCTGTTCTGGGACAACACTCCGCCCTTTCCAGCTTCACCGCTGTCCTCCACGGACAGCTGTCGGTTTATCTGGAAGTAAATCCCGTACTGTGGGTGGAAGTCAAAGCCCACAGTGTTGCGAAGACCATCCGCAAGCAGCTCAGGCGCAGCGCGTTTCTGTTGGGCATGCCACCGGTGACGGGGGCTTGAAAAGGTAGCTGGACGAAAACCTGAGGTGGTGCTTGTACTGCGAGTGGCCATGAGGAGGTCCAGCAAGTGCACGAGGGACGATCTGTCTACAAATTGAAGGCAGGATGCTCGCTGTGCAGTATGCAACCAAAGCAAGCGTCATGCACAGAAACATATACACAGCACCGTGTACCTGCGGAACACAACGGAAAGAGTAGGGGTCCTGCACCTGTACTTTAGGGATAGCCTGTATGCCGCTCCCTTCTAGTAGCACTCTTATCGTTTCAGCCGTTTGCAGCTGACCTTGATGTGGTCTTACCCTGTGCACCGGGTGGGAGAAAGGTTCAATTGGCTTGCCATCAAAGCGGAGGAACTTCCAGCCGTGCCATAGTCGCTCAGGCAGATCATGCGCATGATCCAAGTATCACACCGCCTTCGTCTGTCCAGCCGTTTCAGAAATAGGTTTGGGGGCGTGGGGAGGGGAGCAAGCGGCACAACGGCTGTCATGAGGGGCGCCTCGCTCGCGGAAAAAGCCTGAGAATGACAGACATGTGTGAGCAATCGTCTATGCCCGCCAGCAGCCCATCACTTCGCGCCGTCCCACTCGCGCCCTTTTTCGCCCCACTGGCTGCGCCCGCAACAGACTTCGCTGCGATCACCTTCTTGCCCAACGCACGCTTGTCGACTTGTTTCGTGGCAGTGGACTTCCTTGCTGCGGTCTTCCCTGTGACAGACTTGATCCCTCTGATACCGAGCATCGTTCTCAGCCCGGTGGTAACACGTGGCCTTCCTGCCCCTGCTTCAACAGCGTAGCAGCCACAGGGCGGGACGTTCACTAGGGCTGCATGCCGCTGCATGAGCGACGCCGGCTCATGCAGCCGCCAGGGGCACCAGTTCGATGAACGGCGGCGCAATCGTCACCGTATAGTTGCGGCTGGCCGAATAGGGTCCGGGTGTGCCGCTGCTGTCGGTGGCCGTAATCGTGAAGTTGGCGTTGCCCGCGGCGATCGGCGTTCCGGACAAGGTGCCGTCGGGGTCAAAGGTCAGCCCCGCGGGTATGGATCACCCCGGTCACTGGGAGTTGCCCGATACATCCAGGCGCGGGCGTTGGGATGTTGCCATCTGCGCATGTATGTGTGCGGGGAGGTGTGCGCGTGCAGGGTTCCTTGGCTGTCACAGGACAGGTACGTCGGGAAGGCAGGTTTTCACTGCCGCTTTCCTACCCCATCACGCGCCCCCACACGAAGCATGGCGGCGCTGCCGAACTCAGCGATGCACTGATCGCGTTTGGCCTGTACTGAGATGCCATACTGCTGTGGGCGCTATCGTCTGCCGCTGCAAGCAGGGGCGCTCCGACTGTCGCCGAACTGGTCAGCAGCGTGGTCTGCTGCACTTAGTTCGGAGTCGGTGGCGTGGCAGGCCCCAGCCAGGAGACCTGCTGCCGTGGAAGTGAAAAATATACATTGATGTCGCCCGCGCACCGTGATATTCGGAGCTTGAAGCCCGCGGGCAGAGTGAATTGCGTTGAGCGTTGCTTGGCCCTCAAATAGCGCCGAGGCTGGCCTGAATATGTTAAAAGTATTGACTCCTTCATTTATTAGTCTTGATCTAAGCAGTGAGGCCAGGGCGACGATCTCAACCTTCCTGGGAACGGACCTGACCGAAGTCAGTACGATATGCAGCACGCGACACGCGTGTAAGACCATCACACGCTGGTGAACGAAGATGTGGGAAGAACGCTTGCGTGACCGTCACCGGAACCACGGGGACGTTGTGTCCGGCCCAAACTGGAAAAAACACCACTGTACCGGCCGCGATATATGCTGAAGAAATCTGCACATGACCGCTAAGATCCAATGAAATTGGCCTACCGATTACATGATGCCCCTACCGCCACGTCCATCCTGCCGTAAGTCTGAGGGGGGCTGGTCACTGACACACCGCTGAGACGGGTACAATTGACGGCTAAATTACCTCCAAAATTCATCGATTTACTTTGTTGCACAATCTGAAACTGACGTATCCAATGGAGATACCGAGGAAGGTATGGTTTGCCAGAACATTCAGCACTGACATCCCAAGCATTGACCTCGGCCAAAGCGGAGCTTAATCACTCATGCGTACCCTCGCCATTCTCTGGATCAGTGAGCCTCTGATTCGGGATGTAATTTTAAAGCGAGAGAGGTTGAACATGTTACCCTCGATGCTGGGTCTGCAGGCTGAAAACATCACTTCAGTAGGTCAGGCTATCTCTTACTTAGAACATCAATGTACATAAGTCAGAAAAGTTACAGCACTGTTCTGACTTTTAAATTTAAACAGTACACAATAATGACGTCCGTTAAAACAGAGGTTCAGTTGCTGGGATCCATCCCATGGCGGCAGTACCATGATGCGGGTCACAAACACATTTTACAAGTCTTGCGGATGGCATGGTCCTAAGGTCTGTTTTGGTGCTGCCCTTGCGGTGGGCCAATTGACGTTGGAACCACTCCCATATCCACCCCGGCGCCCAGCCGTCTCGCTTGGCTGCGAAGATGGTTCCTGTCATTATAAGCCAGCTGGCGCCCTGCATGTCGCGCGTTCGGCCAAGGCTTGACCATCTAATCCCGATGCTGATCAGAGGCGATGATGGCAATGTTCAGCGCATGCACCGGCTTTGTCCGTGCCCTCCGACTCATATCAGGCCGTGCCGCGCAGCGCGTCGCCGCGTGCCCAGCGCTTGAGGTGGTCTGGACAGGCGGGGGCTGCTGGATCGCCGCGTCCAGCTCAGCACGAGTCGCAGCAGCTGCGCTGCGCAGTGCTGCTGCATGGCCCCTTGGTCTCCGGCCTGCGGGTGCGGCGGCGGCGCAGTTTCGACGTGCAGGCGTGGCAGCATGAGCGTTTCATTCGGGTCTGATGGTGGCCGCCACCCGGAATTGCTCGGGCGGAAGGTCGAAGCGCGGGAAAGGCTGAAAATCGCTTCGCTCATGCCATCCTGCACCCGCTCCTGATTCTGGCCGGTACCGCCCTGGCCAGTCACCTGGCGGCCGGAAACGTCCACATGCCGGCGCGTGGTTACGATCCCGACGGCGGGCCATGCGGCCGGCTTGGCCAGAATGGGTAACCAAAAATCCGGCTTGCTTGGGAATCAAGCGATCCCCGCCACCCTCGCGCGTACATGTGAGAGCCGGTGACGGGGATAAATTTTTAATGCAATTGGTAATTGTGGAATCGCCTGCGAAGGCGAAGACGATCGAGAAATATCTGGGGCGCGTGTGCAAGGCGTGCGTGTGTGTGCGAGTGTGTGCATGTGTGTGCGTGTGTGTGTGTGTGTGCCTGCGTTTGCATGCGCACACACCTGTGCATGCATGCAATGCAGAGCATGTGCATAGGAAGAAGTGGGCGTCGGCACGCTGTGACCGCCTGCTTGCATGTATGTCGCCACAACATCGCCACGCGCAAGTATGCAGCACCCGTGCAAAGCCCTCGCCCGTCCTCCTCCTCGTCTTCTCCTCCTCAACCATGCATGCATCGCGCGCCCCACTGGTCTGCCCTGCACCTCACCGCTCGAGTTGAACGTGCCCTGCCCGCGCCTCCAGCCGCTGCGCCGCCACCGCAGCCCGAGCTGCAGCGCGCTCATCCCCGCGACCGCCGCCGGCCGGCTGCGCAGCGGCCGCAGCCACGCGTCCACCCCCTCCAGCAGGTGCTGCGCGCCGAGCGGGCCCATGTGTTGCAGTTGCCAGGCGACAGCGCGGCCGTCGAGATCACGGCCAGATCTCGGGGGCAGACGCCGATCTTTGACAGCTCTTTGAGCTTGGCCTGTTGGTTTGCGCGAGGTCGGTGGCAGAGCGCCAGGCAAATCAGCTCATGGCGGCAGTCACAGTGATGTGGTTGCGCCTAGTCGGGCACCAAACACCTCCTGTGGTGTCGGCACAGATTGGACGCCGAGCCCTGGCTTGAGAGGTCTCGGCAGAACAAAAGGCGCCACAAGGGCATCGCTGGCGTCGTGCCTCTGCGCACGCACCCACCGGCCCAGGCGCCTGAAGCTGCCTGAATGGCTGCGCTGTAGCCGCGCGCCGCACCTTGACGGCTGCGCTGTCGAGCGCCATCGCCAGCTCCCGCTCGTAGCTGCGGCCCTGGGGCTGCGAGGCCAGCTGCTCTGGCAGCGACAGCATGTGCTGCAACATCGCTCGTGGTGTCTCCTCGGCCTGCAGTGACGGCAGGGGGTCAGTTGGTTGCACGCTTGTGTGTGGTGTTGAATGTGCGTTGTGTGTGTGTGTGTGTGTGTGTGTGTGTAGCGGTTGAGGTGGGGAAGCAACGGAGAGGCGCACATTTGTTCAGAATGCGAGGCACGCGGCTCTGAACACGCTTGACAAGACCTCGCTGCAGCAGCCACGAGAGCGCACAACTCAACAGCAGCGCGGCACGAGCCAGCGCGGCCCGCACCCCCTGAGGCGCCCGGCCCCGGCCCCCGCCCGCCTCGCCTTTGTGTGGTCCAGCGGCGGCAGCAGCACGCGCCTGCTGCTGAAGCGCGAGCGCACGCGCTTCTCCATGGCGTCCTGGACGTCCCACTGGCACGTTACGCCAAGGACCGCCGCCTGGGGGCGCGTCGCGGCGCGGGCGCGGTGGGGCGAGCACCCCTCGTCGGGGCGCGTCGCGGCGCAGGCGACCGCCTTTCTGATCGACCAGGTCTCCGCCATCAGCCTGTTTGCGGCACCTGATCCCGCTGAACAGCCGTTGCGGCTGGCCGCCTGGGCCCTGAGTGGCGGTCGCATGCCTTGCCAGCGAGGACAGCGCAGTAACGCGCATACCGTCACCTTCCGGATCATGCCCGCATTCTTCAGCGAGGCCGCAGCAAGTGCAGCATGGCTGGGTCTGCTTACCTGGACCTGGCTGAGTTTGCCGTCAATGAGGTCAGTCAGCACCATCCGCAGGGTACACCCTCACGTACGCCTCCACCTCGTCGATCACGAACACGACGCACTGAGCGCCCTGGCGGCAAGGGGTGCGGCGGCGGCGGATAAGGCGGCGGGGTGGGGTCGCCAGTGTGCGGCGGGCGAGATGCGGTGCACACCTTACCTCGAGGATTGCCTGTGCAGCAGCAACGTGATGCGGACCCGGCTCTCCCACCACTTTCCTTCAGCAGCAGTCAAGGAACTCCCCACGTGCACGCACGACAAGCAAGCTCGTACCGCACGCAGGCGCTAGCATACACACACACACAGAGTACCTTTCTTTTATCCCGTTGAGCGATGGCCCTTCCATACAGAACCACCGGATCACTAAGTCCTACTTTCGTACCTGCTTGATCCGTCGATCTTGCAGTCAAGCACGCTTATGCCTTTGCACACAGTGCGCGATGTCCGACCGCGCTGAGCGTACCTTCGAGCTCCTCCGTTACTCTTTGGGAGGAGACGCCCCAGTCAAACTACCCACCATACACGGCGCCGACCCGGCTTAGGGTTTGCGGGTGACGAGTTATGCTCACGGCAAGCCCGCCCAGCACGCGCTCAAGGAGCTGCGCGTCGGAACGGGAGGCGGAAGGAGCGCGACGCTAATCACAAAGCGCATCGTGAGGGCGTCGGACACTGCCTGATTCAGAAGGCCCCTGCTGCGACGGCTGCTTCACTACAAAGCTGTTGCGCACAGCTTGCGCTCGAGCGAAGGGTGCCCGGCGAGGCGGGCATCCAGCCGACTTCTGCCTGTGCCCAGCTGCTGTAGCTCCCAAACGCGTGCGGTGCCCCACCTTGCGCAATCCGAGCAGTCGAACCGCCGACACGCCTGGATCATCGCCGCCCCCAAGGCGTGCCGATCACCAGCAATGAAAACCGGCTTGCAGCAGAAATGGCGGGAAGACGACGCGCAGGCGGATCCAGCGGCGGTTCGACGAAAACAGCACGGCAATCGCGAGCAGCGCGACGATGCCAACCAGACCAATCAGGCGTTCCATATTAAGTTGCGTCCCCCGCAGCCCATTGTTGCGCTTGTCAGCGCGCTTGGGCCCCGTGCCGCTGCTGGCCTCTGCTCCGCATGAATCTGCGCCCGCTCGATGGCGAGCGACAGGCCCTTCAGGATCGGCTTGTCGGCGACGGTGGCGTGGAGGTTTTCAATTTTGAGCATTTAGCTTTTCCCGGAATTCATTTTCATTCGCGACGAACCAAAGGGCGCGGCGCTGGTTGGTTTCGCGAAGGAAATCGCGGAAGGCGGCGCTTTCCGTTGCATCGCCTTCAAATTCGCAGTTGCGAGCCACAATTTTTGTAGCCGTTGCCGTACGGAATATACTTTCTTCCGTCTTAACAGGGACAAATACTGTCGGGATCGGGATCGGGATAAAACCAAAGTTTAATACATTCAGGTTGAAATTCACCGGCACCTGCAACCGAGTATGCTGCAAGATAATGTAGAAACCATTCACCGCTTTATTGTACTGCTGAACGACCTGGCCCTGAAAACGGTAGGTATAGGTACCGGTGCCAAAAACGATGGGGAGATCCTTAAAGAGATGGTGGCAAAACTGATCCTCACTTTATACCCGAAAGGGAACTAGCGTTAATCATTAAAAATATAAATTAACACCCAAGCAAAAACTATGGCAGTGTTGCGCTGGGCAGCAGTCAAGTGGGCTGCGACGTACATTGTGGGCATGCTGAGCACTAATGCGACTTGAATAAAGTCAATGATTGCATTCAGAGTAAAGGTGGGACGGGTTGTGGGTAATTACCATTCCTCTCTCAATTGGATGAATTTGACCTGTGCATACGCGCAGGCCTCGCTGTGTCATGTTGACTCAATGGCACTGACACAACGCAAGCGCATATTCAGCTGACTGTTGACGGGGCTAAGTACATGACACTGCCCACAGATACCGTGAGAGACTGCACTTGGGCAGCAATGGCCACAGGCCTAGCGTGACTGCAGCATGAAGGTCCGGACACTCAAGTAATTTCATCAACATGGGTGCTCAGCAAGGCGTTGTATACCCCGACTAGGCTGCGCCCGTGGCTGCACAGGATAGGATAAGGCAGCAGTAGGGCAGGCGGGCGTGCGGCAGGCCTGACCTAGGCCAGCCACCAAGTTTCGGGGTTGGTGATGTAGGGGCGACAGGTAACCACGGTCGAACTGCATGCCTTCGACGACGTCGAGTTCGAATTCGAGACCCTTGGCTTCCTCGACGGTGATCACGCCTTCCTTGCCGACCTTTTCCATCGCTTCGGCGATCTTTTCGCCGACTTCGGTGTCACCGTTGGCCGAGATGATGCCGACCTGTGCGATTTCCGAGGTGCCGGCGACCGGGGTCGAACGGCCCTTGAGGTCTTCGACGACCTTGGTGACGCCGCGAGGTCGATACCGCGCTTAGGAGTGTGTCGATACCCACGCCAATCTGTCTCTACCCCAGCACTGCAGATGAATTGAATCGCTGTGTGCTGGCGGGCCTCGACGACGCTAGTCCTGAGCAGCCCCCTTAGGCAGCGCTCACGAGATTGAGTGAGCTATGTATCAGGTGAGCCGTCCCGGGAAGAGGCCAGCAGCGCTGCGGTGCCAATGCGCTGGGATGAAGCTCGGCCCTTTGTCCCGCACGGCAAGGCCCCCTCAACAGCCAAGTTCTGCATCACCGTTTTTGATCGACTGCTTATCGCCCTGACGTGCTCTCCAGGGCGATGTTCGTGTCTGGCATAAGCACTCGTAGTGTGAAGGCCCTCCTGGCCACCCTCGCTCCTGGCACCTCGACCGTTTCAGACTGCTGGCCACCGGCGTCCGGGAAAGTTGCAACAGCCAGTCAGCACCCGTGTCGAGGGACGCCGTGTGGCACGAGGCTCAAGGCCGCCGCGAGCCGGATCAAGCAGTCGTCGGGCCCCATGATCCAAGCATCTATCGCATACGAAGTTCGCGGAATAGGGATGGGCAGGGCCCAGGAGGCGAGTACGTCGCTATGCAGCAAGCCACCAGCTTCACACCGCACAAGGGTGTTGTCTACCTACAGCCGCAGCAGCCGCCTCAGCAGCAGCAGCAGCAGCAACTTGTGCCTGGCAACGTACCCGGTGCGGCGCTGTGCGCAGCAGCAATGGTGCAACGGCGTAACCCTGCTCGCGCCCAGCCAGACGCAGACGCATCGCTATGGCGTCATCACCAACCTGCGCTGGGCATCGCCAGCGCACACGGTGCGCGCGGCTTCACCTGATCGCGCACGCACCGCCAGATCGGGCAGTTGCAACCGCTCCGCAGTCAGACGGGCCCGGCGCCCCAGCAGACCGTGTATGTCCAGCAGCAGATGGCCACGCGGCAACCGGCCGCCTCCTAGGCCCATGCCGCAGGTCGTGCGCACCAGGCGCCCACGCAGCAGCCCGCACCTACGCCCGCCGGCCAGCCCGCGCCAGAATCCACGGTCCGTCAACATCGACGGTACCTGCGACAGGCGTCGTCGGTCTGAAGCGGGCAGACGCCCACAGATGGTTGCTCGCCTTCAGCCCGCCTCCCCCATTGAGCGAAGCCCCGCCACAGGCGTTCTTGAAGCCCGTGCCGCAGGCTGGCAGATGTCACCATGCAGGCCTCGGCGCCCCAGCAGGGCGGTGGACCGGCGGGCCAGCAGTACGTGGCCGTGCAGCTCCAGGCGCGTCTGGGCGGCGCCATGCAGGGCGTGCCGATGGCTCTGCGCCCCGCAGGCGCCGCCATGCAGTTGGCACCGCCCAGTATTGTCGACCCAGCCGGCTCCAGCGCAGCCGGGCGGCCAGCACATGCTGCTCGCCACCAGCAGCGGCATGCCGCAGCAGCACGCGCCCCAGATACTGCAGCAGCGCCCCGCTGCCCTGCAGCTCGTAAACGGCCAGATTGTCGCTGCCACCTCCAGGCCCATGGCCGCGGCGCAGCACGCCAATGGCGGCCTCGGGCCGGTGGGCGGCATGCTGATGCCCATGCAGCAGCAGGGGCCCGGCGCTGTCGCAGGCCGGCACGCCGTGCGTGCCGCGACGACCTTCATTGGCGACGGCGGCGCGCCTCACGCCCGCCGGGCTGCCTATGGTGTCGGTGCCGCCGTCGTCTTCGAGCCTCGATTTGGTGGCGCTGCAGGCGCATGTGGCGCAGGCCCAGGCCCAGGCCGCACACCGGCGCAGCGAAGGAGCAGCTGCAACAGCAGCAGCTCAGGCCGCAGCTTGGGCGTGATCGGCGACTCGCGCCGCTCCCGCACCGGCAGCTCCCCGCACTCGCCACGTCGGCAGCGCGGCCGACTCC